>JAGGCT020001428.1:0-25000 GCA_017654935.2 Phymorhynchus buccinoides
AACAAATTCTGTTTTCCAAGCCGAATGGCTTGGTGAAACAAAAATGATCGATCAGAACTTGATCTCCCCTCTGACAGGTACAGGGCTTGAACAAATACAGTGTAGTTCTCAGTGTCATACTCATACAGTTTTTGTAAAGCCTGCCTGTACATTTTTTGCTTTAAATCAAAGCAACCCATTTCACTCCAGCAAAATATCTGAATCAGGGATTTTTCACACAGACCATCTTTTGCCAGTCTCGTGGCTGCATCAAGCAGTCTTACTTTAAACAATAATGAGAGACTGACTTTCTCTTGAGGACTGCTCCCAGCTACAAACATAGCCAGGTCTTTCTCTCCTCCCTTGTACAAAGTGCGGAAGATCCAAAACACTTTGCCTTCATCTTCAGACAGCAGACACAGCGTCCAATGCTGATGAACAAACTTTTGTTTGAATACACGGCGGCTCTTTGGACATTCTTTGATCAGGAGGAGGAAAGCAAGGCTGTGCTTGAGCTGGATGGAAAACTTTATGGCCTCCATCAGTTGAGAGTCCGTAACTGACCCTCTCTGTAGGATGTGCAGAGTGAAGTCCTCCAGATGAAATTTGATAGAAGCCATCAACAGCATAGCTTTCAGTCCTCCATGTAGGGCACTGCCAACAGGACATAGGTCCATAAGAGCTGGCCATCGGTCATCAGTCATCAGCATTCCGAAGAGTCCAGAGTTTTCCTGCGATGAATGTTCATCACACAAACGGACAACCCAGTCTGCCTTCTGGTCAGCAGCGGCTGCAGACACTACAGCTTTCAGCCAGTGACAGCAGCCGTTCATGTGGTCCAAGTCTGCACACACCTGGCTCCATCCTGATGTCTGGACATGGTCCACAAACTGGTCAAGATGTGGACAGAGGCAGGGTTGAGCGGCACCAGTCTTCGGCTCTGGCGCACTCATGGTCACAGCGTTTCAGGTTCAGAGTCTGGCACAAACAGTAGAGGTCAGGAATCAAGGAATTGTCTGCCTGAAACATATCAGTAATATCAATTTCACTGTAAGAATACCAGTGATTGCGCTAGGAATTTTGAAAACCAGTCCCATCAGCGACAATGCCCCCCAATAACCGGTGCCAAAACCAGTCCCAGGGAAACAAAAAACAGTGAAAAAGCACAATATCAAAGCCTCTGTTAAACAATGTATCAGTCCTAGCCAAACATTATCAGTCCCTGGGACTGACTGTTCAAATTGTGTTCAGTATTTTGGTTTTGCAATCAGTATTTTACCGATATTTACCAGTAAACGCGATCACTGAATACCTAAAACAGTAGAATCCTGTAACCTCAAAAACAGTACCTACAAAGCACTGAATAACTAATTATTTTGTCCTTGTCAGCTTTTAAAAATATTCAGTTTTTTTAATCCGCAAATACTGGAAAGCTCAACAAAACATTTTCAGTTCCTTGAATTTTAACTTAACAAATTTCCACTGTATACAGAATTCAACAACTGCTACATATCCAAGGAAAATGAAATCTAAATGTTTGACAACAGCAACAACAAAAAGTTAATATGAAACACCAATGTGATGTAGGAGGTTTTGGTCATAAACTGATATTATAGTGATAAAGCCTTTAAAAAGGCAGGAGAAACATTTTCACATTGGTTTAAGGATGAAGACTACTTTGAAATAAAGTAATGAGAATGTGCTGAATCAGCCCTGAAATTTGCCTAGTTTCAAAAATCATGAAAGAGTTATTTTTTAAAGCATTTTTTTTTAAGTTAAATTTTTATCTGTTCATTAACTTTTATGTTGCTAATTGTAAATGATAGAAAGACTATAAAAACACAGAAAAAAACACATAATACTCCCACCCACACACACACCTCCCTCCCTGATCCAGTGACTACAAAGCGATTCTTGCTTGTTATAAGCCACTTATTGACAGAAAACGCACCTTTACAGCAAGTTAACTATTTTTCTCTCATTTTATCTGTACTACTCTAAGAATTACTTAAATATATTTATTTTTTGACGTCCCTACACGTTGGCTTGGACATCATGTTTTCATGGTATGGTCAGGTCAGATCAAAGAGGACATCTAGGCCTCTTGTGTGTCCTTTCAAGTTAGTTTGTGTGTGTATCGGCATAGCTGTGACGGGTTTTGATGATAATCCAGGGCTCCCAATCGTCCCACAAAACAAGGGGTCCCAGGGACTCCTTCACTTACAGTATAGAGCCAGAGGGTCCTAGAGGGTCCCAGTGACATTGCGAATGCTAAAAAGAATTTTTCTAGTGCATCCTTGGGACCCCCTGCACATTCTTTTAGAGGGTCCTTTAGAATTTTAGTGCTTCATAGATCCCCAAATGCGGGTCCCTGGGAGCCCTGCAATGTCATGTTGATATTTTAATTTACTAATTACTTTTTAGGATCTTTGTCCAGTAGACTTTTAAACTGGCTAATAGTAGGTGCAAGTTTTGTTTGTGCAGAAAGGTTATTCCAGTATTTCGTTACTCTGTTGCTGAAGAATATATTGTGTTAGTATTTTTAGTTCAGTTTCTAGTTTTTGAATAACTTTAGAGCTGGAACAAACTGTTGTTAGAAGAGTTAGTATTGTTAAACATTTTATAAACAATGATTAGATCCCCTCGTAGTCTCCTGTATTTCCAGGATCGCAAATCAAGCTTGCGCAGCCTTTCACAATACTCAAGGTCTTAAGAAGAGATTTGATCAATTTAGTAGCCCTCCTCTGGACATGTTCAATTGACACAGACTGTCTTTTTAGATATGGGGTCCAAATTTGATCCCATACTCTAAATGTGGTCTAACCAAACTTTTATACAAGTTTATAAACACATTATTTTTTAGTTCTGGAAAAGTTCCTAATTAATCCTAACATTTTATTTGCCTTCCCAATAACAATAGCTGTTGTGATGTTTATCAAACTTAAGATTAGGATAAAAAAAACACACCTCCTAAATCTTTATCTTCTGTACATGTTTGTAATATATATGTCTGTTTGTGCCATGGATTCTCTCATATTCCCTGTGAGGATTATTCAATCCTAAATGCATAACTTCACATTTGGTAGCGTTGAAGTACAGGTTCCACTTTTCTGACCAATCAATAAGCTTATTTTAATATGCTTTTGTATTAATGTCCGAATGAGAATAATTATATTTTTTAGTGTCATCGGCGAACACTTGGCAAACACTTTCAACCTGGTCTGGCAAATCGTTTATAAAAACAGTAAATAAAACTGGTTCTAAAATAGTCCCCTGTGGGATGCCACTCAATTAGTCAATATGAATATCAATATTTGATGATAATTTAGCTCCAACCCTTACTTTCTGTTTTCTACCTGTTAAAAAATCCTTTACCCACAACAGAATATTACTGGTTAAACCATATGATTTTAGTTTCAAGAGGAGTCTTTTTGTGGAGCACAGAATGAGAACTGAAAGCCTTTTAATAGTTAAACTTAAGGTGGACCCTGACCCTGACGGATGAGTTTTTGCAAGAAAGTAGAAACACGTCGAGATCACCAGAAAGAGCCTTTTCATGGATCGGAACACTCACTTTGCTCTGGTTTCTTAGAAATTAAACCACCAAAATGGCGATTCCTCCTTGGCGGAGATGCCGGAGAGAGTAGCCATTTTGGATGGGGTGGGTGGAGGTCACTCACAAAGCATGCATCCTGTGTGCCAATAGCAGTCTAAATGAAGACTTTGGGCGTGGGGCAGGATAAACATCCCCAATCGGAAGAAGAAGACGCGTAAGACTGTAACAGTGTAAAGTTCCGTACGAGGAAACCCTACATAAGTGGAAGAAAAAAGGATAAGAGTTTACGTTATTGCTGCGGTTATACTTATAGCATAATATTTTTGTGGCCGTACCATAGCCGATGAGGTTTAACCGAGGCGTGGTTACCACTACACCTATCTATATTGTTAAAACCTCAGGACTTTACTGGTGTTGCACTGCCTCCAGGCATTGCAGCCAGTATTGTTTCCACCATCTTTGTATTTACAAATGTCCCATATGTGTCTATGACCGAGAGGACGTAAAACACCATTTTTCATTCTTCATAAAAGTGTACGCATATAGGGGAAATTCGGACACGTGCGTAAATCTTTTCCCTTCTTTGTTTCACTTATTTATGGATTGCGCACGGAATATCGGCTTATGTGTGTACACGGCCTTAGTACTACTACTAGTACTTTAGTAAACCTAAAGCTAGTTCAGTAGTTGATAGGGGCCTATCGAAGCCGGTTTCTTCAATTTCATGCAGCAGAAAATTGTAAAGGATTAAATATATAATAATATAGTTACCTAGAGTTGTAGAAAACAACGGTGATCACCACCAGTGAAGACAAAGAAGAATGGATTCTGACGATTCATTCTTAGGACAAGATCCACTGAAATGTATCGGCGTGGAGGCAATTTCCCACTCCGTGACTCCCGGTGTTATGATAAATAAGTACCTGTCATTAAATATCTACCTCTCGCTTGAGAACTGTACCCATCTAACCCTAACCCTATCCCTAACCCTAACCCTAACCCTAACCCTATCCCTAACCACGGAAAGAACAAAAAAATAGAGCAGGAGGGTGTAAATCTACATATTTGCCGATAAATCGATGTACAAGTCCATAAATCCATAATCCGTAAAATTCACAATGGCGGACAAACAAACGATTCTGATTGGCTACGCTAGGACTACTTCTAATGCGCATGCGCAGAGGTAGATATTTAATAGGACTACGTATTCATTATGACACCGGACTTCGCAAGGAAAAAGGAAGAACTTTGGCAAAGGGAGAAGTCATTCGGAGTTATGACCCTTTCCTTCACGTGGTTACAGGCCACAGTTACCCTTTACCATAAACTGGACCAATACTGTAACGAGTTAGGCCTAAAAGAGATGGAGATGAACTTAAATGCATTAGCGAGCTCTATGTTGTTATTTTAATGCTGCATCTAACGCACACGCGCGGACATGCCCCCCCCCCCCCCTCTCTCTCTCTCTCTCTCTCTCTCTCTCTCTCTCTCTCTCTCTCTCTCTCTCTCTCTCTCTCTCTCTCTCTCTCTCTCTCTCTCTCTCTCTCTCTCTCTCTCAGCCCCTGAAAAAAAGTCTTCCAAAAAACCCACCAAAAAACGAGACTACAAATTGTCATGAAAACAAAAAGCTTCTGGATTTTTAAAAAAAACGGGAAAGGAAAACTTAGTGGATTATGATTTTCTTTTGGATTTTTAACTTAGACCACCAAGTAAAATGGTAATCCTCCAAGTTTATTATTTTCCTGTAATGTTTTGATAAAAAGGAGAATGGTCAATGACTATATTTATACTTTAATGTATCTGTAGTATGTGTCTGTGTGTGTATATGTATTCTGACTGATTTGTATCGCACCTCCCTCCTCCTTCACCCCTCCCACCCACCCCCACTAAAATGCCCTTGCATATTATCTAATTATGTTATCTTATTCCTCTCACTCAGCACTACAGTCTGAATGTGGAGTCTTTCTGATGAGATGATAAACCGAAGTCCCGTGTGCCCATGATTTATCACACGTTAAATCCAATGACAAAGAAAAAGTTGTCATTTTCAACGAAAATGGTGTTTTACGTCCTCTTGGTCTGAATCAGACACATATGGGACATTTGTAAATACAAATATGTTGGGAACAATACTGGAGGCAATGCCCGGAGGCAGTACGAAACCAGTAAAGTCCCGATTTTTTATTAATGCAGATAGGTGTAAAAAAGTTGTCATTTAGTAAAAGAAAATATATATATATATATATATAACTTATTTGACCTAAAAATACAAAGTCGAAAAACAACTCCAAACTAGATTAGTCTTATTATATATATATATATATATATACCCCCCCCCCCCCCTTTCCTTTCCTCATCAGTTACACAAAAATTGCATGCAAATATAAAAATAAAAGGATGACGCGCCTCTGGCTGCGTCGCACTCTCCAGGTGGGAGCAACCCGAATTTCACAGAGACGCCTCTGTGACTATAAAGTACCACAATACCAATACCAATGATATCCCCCTGTGGGGATACCGGGAGGTCTTTTGTATAAATAGTTCCACCACCTTCTGGAAGCCGGTTCTGTGCTTGTAATTTCCTCTAATCTGTCACTCTCTTTGACTCTGCCTTTTCCCTTTGCTTACTGTCATCTACTATCTTTCTGCCTTACCGGGTCCATTCTCCTGCCTTTTTTCACGAAGCACTTTCAGAAAGATTTCCTCCAGCCGAAGTCGGACTTGCTGGGCCTAACTATTTCTTAGTTAGGCGCATAATGTCAGCATGATGCATCTGCACTCATAATTGACAAGAAACTGTCTGAGCAATCTAAGAAGAAGAAGTAGACAATACCAATGATATTATTTTTGAATGTTCAGACAACATTGGGACATTGCAGTACCTCCAGGATCGTCCCACTATCTGTGTGTGTGTGTGCGTGTGTGTGTGTGTGTGTGTGTGTGTGTGTATGTGCCGGTACGTGCGTATATGTGTGGGTGGGGTGTGTATGTGTATGCCTATTTGCATGTGCGTGAGCGATTATTTCGTGTTGTTGAATTTGTTGCTTCTTAATTTTTGTTGTTGTTAAGCGCATAGAGCTCCACATTGGTGGAGGAATGCGCTATATAAATGATTCACTATTATTATTATTATTATTACACATGTCCCTCATGTACCTTTTCCAGGTCAGGGGGCGTTAAACCGACTTTCATTCACACAAAAACATTACCTCTTTGCGCGATGCGGTGGGCGTGTGAATTCTGTGATGCATGCATGTATGTGTGCCAGTCGGTTCGTGTCCAAGTATGACAACCAAACGAGAGTAGAAGAAGCTCAGTACTGCTTCTGTGGTAATTAAGATGGGGTGGAATTTGTTTTTTGTTCAGATGCCTTGCCCAAGGTACATCCCATTCTCTTAGCTTTGTGGACAGACAGACGGACAAAAGTGAAGACATAACTTCTTTGACAGAGGCAACAATTTTAACACTGTGATGATTTCACAGTGGGACACACTGAAGAACAGAGGGATAGATAAGAGTCATAGTGACACGGTCGAAAATATATTAACCTGTTTGGCGAAGATAATAATTCTGTAATGCGTGTCTGTGCCACTCAGTCAAGTCATGATCATCTATGATTACCAGATTAGGAGAGGAAACAACTGCTATTCTGGACAGCTGGGTGGGAATCTGTTTGTAGTGGAGATACCTTGCCGTCTGAGCCTCCTTGAAAACTCTATTAGGACACTAGTGTTTGGAAAAAGTCCACAAAAGTCAACTGATTCCCGATGCTGCAGCACTTAGTCCGGAGTGCAAATGCCTCCCTAGTTTGAAAGTCAAAGGTTCTTTTCACAACATATTATGCTGTACGACAATGTTCCATTACCAAGGAAAATTGTCGAAAATTCACCTGGCTTTTTTTCTGATTTGTCATTGAATAAGTAATACTAGTCACTGAGGTTGTGTGATTGTATCCTCCTTGGTGAAAGGAATTACACTGTGACACTTATGTATGAATATTTATGCAGGTAACTAACGTATATTTTTCTTTATTTAACCTATTGTGTGGGCAGCTGGTCGACGCTTCACGATGCAGGTGGACAGTCGGATGTCCGGTCTCTATGACGACAGCCCCTCGGAACCCAGCGATTCGTCCAGAACGGAGAACCCCGACGATGCTTTTTCCATGTACAAGAACATGTCCAAAGAGGTTTGTGTGTGTGGTGGGGGTGGGGGGTGCGTGTGTGTGTGTGTGTGTGTGTGTGTGTGTGTGTGTGTGTGTGCGCACGCATGTGTGCATGTGTGAGAGTGAGCATGTGTGTGTGTGCAGGGATCTTTTATTTACAACATAGACTTCTTCTTCTTCCAGTAATGTCCACCTGCCGTTTCTAGGCAATTATTGACATATACAGGGGTTCAAAGACGAAGATGCGCAGCACGGGATGAAATAGGATTTGATAAATATATAATTAGGTATATAAAAGCGTTTGTTGTTTACAATGATATTGAGAGGATATGAAGAGAGTAATTTGGTTGGGTGTTTATTTTATAAGTTCAGATAGGTATTAAATATTAGATAATCATTTGTTGTTTTAAAAGTCCTATAGTCCTAGTAGTGTTATATGTTGTGTCTTGGTCTTTAGTTTCTGTCTCCTGAAAATACGCATACATGCTAATTAACATATCATGTCCTAACTAATAGGATACCCAGTAGCAAAGGATACAGCTGCTGTTCTGGATTGGAATTTGTTTATAGTAGCGATGCTTTGCCTATAATACATTATAGAACACCACTCACAGTTTTTATACACTATGTATGTGTGTGTTTGTGTGTGTTTCAGGAGCTGGTGCGTGTGTTGATCCAGAGCAAGGCCCAGCTGATCCGTAAGGACCAGTACATCAAGGACCTAGAGAGTTACGTCGACGATTTGCTCGTGAGAGTCATGGAGACCACGCCACGCATCCTCAACAGACCCCCTATAAGCCATCGGTGAAACGACCAGTTCCACACCAGTAAAGTGCTGACATAGACCAGTGCATCAAAAATATGCAGAAATTATGTTGACAGTGACACTCTGTTAGTGGGGGTTAAGGAGGGTGAACGGCAAGAAGAAAGAAGAGGCGAAAGACAAGAAAAAGGTTAAGGAGACGTACCACACCACAAACCCTGAGCATTAATCACAGATAAAGACATAGCTTTATGCCAGTTTTACATCAGTTTTTACGACAGTAAGATATTGGTATAGACCAGTGCATCGAAGATTTGATTAACTATGTCAACGCCTTTTTACTGATTGTTATCGAGATCTTGCCATGCATCCCAAATGGAACCCCTGTCAGCCACTGACGAAACAAAACAGTTTTACACCGAATTTGTATCCAGTTTTACGCCAATAAGACATTGATACAGACCAGTGCATCAAAGATTTGGCAAGTTATGTGGATGATTTGTTAGTCGGGGCGAGACCACTCCTGAATAGATAATCACCACCACTACCACCGCCCCCTCCCCCCACCAATAGTCATCGATGAAGATGCAGTTTTACACCAGGATCTGAAGAATTAACGTATTTTGACAATCTGTTTGTGAGGGTTTGGGGATGCCTCATCCCACGTCCTGAATAGACCTCTACATCAGCCATCAAATAGAAAGATATCTATGAAATTACATGCATGTATCACTATTGTTGTCAACACATTGCATTATTGTGCCATTTATAGAATGTATTGACCATTTCAAAAACCAAGAAACAGCATATAAGGGGTGTGGATGGGGAAACATTCCAATGTGTACACATATTGCGCTGACGTAGACCCATTGAAAACCGTCTGAAGGAGTAAGGAAACTTGCTTTGCATTGCTTCAGTGATGTATCTGCATCGTGCTGTGTATCACTGGACGTGTGTAGGATCTTATCTGATCCAGCGCCTTGATTTATCATGACACTGAGTCATCAAAAGTTTATAGTTATCCAAGGTTGTGTGTTTATTTATTTTATTTTTTTCAATAAATATCCAAGTAAAAAGGTTGAAAAATAAATGGTAAAAACCTCCTCCGAAATCGGAATGTGTCGGCTGTGCGCAGCGGGGAGACCAGTGAAAACTGAAAACGGACACATACGTACTTTACCCATTATGGCCTGGGAACGCAGAAGAAGAAGAAGAAATTGTAAAAACAAATCTCATGGCTGAAGAATTTTTCATCTTCAGAGGTTGTTGGTTTGTTTGGTTGTTGTTTTTATAACAACAATTTAAAGCTGAGTCATCAATGCTCTCTGGTATGCCTGCAGTAAAGGTGAACAAATTAATCAGACTTTAATTTTGTCGACATGAACAGTGGTACCTTAATGCAGCTCGATCGTATCTCCTCCTCAGGATAGCTGGTTTGGGAGCATGATCTGATGTGACTGTAATCCAGGATTGTGTTGCTGTCTAGCCTACATCCCAACCAGTGTGTACATTCCAGCCGATGATCTTGGTCTGATTAATCTCAACAGAGCTGTGTGGTGTGTGTCTTGGCCATGGCTGTCTCCCAGAAAACTGGGCATCACTTAAAACATCTGGACATAATGTGCTAAAACTGGGTCTTGTAGCTCTTAAAAAGCTTCAAAACTGTTCCAATTTCCCTCTCTCTCCAAGTGGATTTTAATCTTTTTACTTACAATTTTGTTTGGGTATTGAACTGATCTCGTTGAGAATTTTCTTTATTGGAACGTGATCAGCCTTCTCTTGGTGCATTCTAAAACAATGTTTTTTCATCGTAAAAGGCCTTTGAATTTGAAACAGGTTTGCAATGTCAAAGCTGTGAGATTTGGTTTGGAGAGTAAAAAAATATATATATATAAAATGTTTGACAATGTCTCTGATCATTTTTTTAATCCAGGATTTTGTTTTGTTTGTTTGTTTAAGTGTTATGAAAGTACAACAATGACTTATCTAGTAAAATCAAAGCAAATTATTCTGGAGGGAAAAAAAAATCAGAATATTTTCATCCTTCATGATGAATAAATCAGAAACATAAAGTTCACATGTAAAGAAATAATTATTATGTTTTAACTTGTTTCATTTTATTTGATTCAATTTAATGTTGTTTTTAAGGGTGCATTTTATGAGCCATTTAATGTATTATTTTCACAATATTGATTCTATTCTCAATACACAGCTACACTTTCCAAGTGGAAGTATTCTTCAGTTCAACAATATTTGTTCTGTGAACAAAATTACTGGTAAATTATAGATTTTATCTATTCGCCTAACAATACACGAACGCTTTAGGATATTTTGTGGCACAAAAATGTCTTCTAACTTACTGTCTTGAATTGGAATTGTGTTGTGTCTCTGTATGTGTGCATTTTGCAAGCATGCATATGCATTCATGTGTATGTGTATTATCTTATAAAGCCTTTTGATCAATAAATGCCTTTAACCTTTTCGCCGCCAGCCATTTTTCAGCCAAAGAATACCATAAAACTTAACTGGGTAGAGAAAAAATGTATCTGCAATGTTGGGAATTCCTGTGTGACATGCATAACATTAGGCCTATCCTTACCTCCCAACATTAAGAAAATGGGGTTTCAGATAACAGGCTCAGATTTGATGCCTTTTTAGTATCATGGGCGTTAAACCACTGTGGTGCAAAAATGCGACATTGGCGGTGAAAGGGTTAATGCTTGTAAGTAATCAAAATGTGCTAGGATATAATAGCACTAATTGGCTTTATTATACTGAACTTGGAGTTAGTAGTACAGTATAACAATGAATGGTTCTCATTCGTTGAAAGCATTCCATCTTCATACACATATCAGCTTGTTCTACATATCAATGAGTGAATTTTCACAGGGACAAGGTTTTTTCTATGTTTTGTTGTTGTTGTTGAGAAAATGTGGATTTGACGCTCAGCGTAGATCATGTTAATAGCGAGGCAGTGATTTATGAGTTGTTTTTAATGCTACTATAAAGCCCTTTTAAATGGTTTTCTAAAGTCTTTAGTTGTTGAAAGAACAGTGTTCACTTTGAGTTTGATACATTTAAAATGTGCTATTGAGAGTGAGTGAGATATAAGTTGCAAGAGAGAGAGAGAGAGAGTGAGAGAGCATGGGTATGTGTACAACTATGCTTGTACCAATCCCAGAAAAAAACCAAGTTCATTCAGGAAACCAGTGTAAATTCAATCTTGTACTTTGGTCACCTCCCTCATGTTCACTACCCTCAATCTCAAAGTCTGCTTCTTTCAGTTTTATTAAAATAATTGTAGGCTGATCCTAACCCTATCCCTTTCCCCAAAATGGCAAAATGTTGCCTCTCAGTGAAAATGTTCAATGTGAAAATTTTGAGAGGGGTGACTAAGCTAAAAGATAGTGTAAAATCTTCCATCGTCAGAAAAAAACAATGTTCTTGCTCAATATCCCCTCCCCTTCACTCCTCCCCCCCCCCTATTTCCATCACCCATTCCCTCCTTATTCCCCCCCCCCCCCCTCCTTCCTCCCCCATCCCCTCATTTAAAAACAAATCTCAGCATTCCAGCATTCGCATTCAGTATTTTCACGTATCCCAGTCAGTATTTTTCAGTTAACACTTTTGCAAACATAGAATAGACAAATAATGAAACAAAGTGCGGTTTGTACAGTCCTTTTTTTCCTGCTGTCAGTGTAAAGATAGTACAAATGTATTATTGCCTTTTATTTAGCTTGAGATTGAAAGAGTACAGTATTCGTTAATTCTAAGGTTTAATGAATCACACACATTTTGCAGTCAAACTGGTATTCTTCGTTATCATAGTATTAAGAGGTTACATGCATTTTACAACCAAACTTGTGTGTGTGTTTGTGTGTACATACATGTGTATGTGTATGTGTGTACGACAGCATATGTATGCAACTATATTTTCTTGACAACATAGAATTTAGATCTGCATTTATTTCACAAATGTTAACCACCTTTTGGACCTTAAAATTTCCATGATCTGAGTAGAGTGACGTATGAACAAAATAACTTTGTGCTTTGTCAACATATTGCTGTGTGAATTAACACCCACAATGCACCCTGCACGCATGCAATGGAAACATTAATCTATCATTATGACTATGAGTGACAAATCTCTGACAAGTTTGGAACCCACCCTGTGTTCTTTATATTTCTGTGACTGTGTGCAAGCATATTGGTTGTGAGGCAGCTTTTGTTCAGAATCACAATTTTCACACACAATACATGTTAGAATTCATTTTCATAGTTTGATGTACTTGTGCATGTGCACATCAGCTTTTGTTCAGAATCACAATTTCCACACACAATACATGTTAGAATTCATTTTCATAGTTTGATGTACTTGTGCATGTGCACATCAGCTTTTGTTCAGAATCACAATTTCCACACACAATACATGTTAGAATTCATTTTCATAGTTTGATGTACTTGTGCATGTGCACATCAGCTTTTGTTGAGAATCACAATTTTCATACACTATATAAGTCCATGAATTCATTTTCACAGTTTACTTGTGCATGTTCACAAACTTTATGATGTTGTCTTTTGTGGATTCTTTGAAGCATTTTTGTTTAGCTGTACTAAAAATGTTGACGTAAGAGTATGAATGATCGATGGAATAGTGCTAGGTTTACAACACCTCTGTAATGTTCAACAAACAGCATTTTCTTTAGAGACACTGCGGCCATTAGCTGAAATTCTGGCACAGCTAAAAACCAGCACTCGCAATGTGCAGACCTCCTCTGCCGAGTCAGTGCCTTATTATTAAATGGTAGAACGTGTGGGGTTTTCTATTTCGTAATGCTGAGCCCATTGAAGATGAAAGGCTGCCTGAGATTTTCAAATCTGTTTATTATTGTTCATTAAAATTATAATAAAATGTTCAGCGCCATACTTGCTCATGGGTGGGAGGGGGGGGGGGGGGGATGTTTGCGTCATGTGGGTAACAGGGCTCCCAGGGACCACATTTGGGGGTCTATGAAGCACTAACAGTCTCAAGAACCCTCTAAAAGAATGTGCAGGGGGTCCCAGGGATGCATTAAAGCAAATCTTTTTAGCATTTGCAATGGCACTGGGGCCCTCTATCCAGCCTCTAGGACCCTCTATGCTGTAAGTGAAGGAGTCCCTGGGACCCCTTGTTTTGCGGGATGATTGGTAGCCCTGGGTAAGCTAAAGAAAAGTCAGTCATGGTAGTATTTTTTCTGAAAGCTGACTGATGTGGGGTTTTATTGTCCACTATGTTTTAGTGTTTGCATAATACACGTTTGCCAGCTTAAGTGATTTTCTTTTCTGCTTTTGGTTCCCCAAACAAAAACCCTTGCCTTTTTATCCAGGTACATGTTTTTTGTTTGTTTTGTTTTTGCCTTATCATATAAACCATGTGTTAGAATTTTTGAATGTCGCGTCATTTATTAGAATTGCATTCGGTCAAATCCTAATTTTGTTTTCAGCCCAAATCTCTCATCTTGATCATACAGAGAAAAATATGTAAGTCGTGAGGAGGCAACCACCCAGAAGAAACAGCTGCTGAGTTACTTTGGTGATGTTTGATTTTAAGTGAAGCCTGTTTTAGTGAACATACGCCTGAAACCACACACATAATTGCTTCTTATTGTGTCACAGAAAAGGCCATGGGGATATTCCCTGGGCAAGCGCCCCCCCCCCCCCCCCCCCCCCCCCCAATATACGCATTTCAACCCAACTTTCCAAGATAGCAGTTGCCTTTTTGCTATCTGGAGGTGGCTGAAACGACTGTCATACAACAATCAACTGCAGGATTTCATAATAACAGGAGAATTTAAAAAAAAATCAAGTTTGTGGTTGAGGAAATCCCAAATGCACACTAAGGCTGTGTACACATTTACGAACACTTCCGCACAGAAACCCATCTGCAATCCGCAAATAAAATAAAAGAAAGCAAGAGATAAGTGAATGGGACATGCGGATGGGTTATCGCATGTAATGCGCACACTCCTTCATATTTCTTACTTCCAGATTTGTAGTCCCCGAGTCGAAGGTTCGGGGAGCTATTGTTTTTGTCTGGTCCGTCCGGTGTCCGTCTGTCCGTCCGGCGTGCCTCCGTCCGTCCGGCTATTCGTCCGTTTTTCTCAAAAACTATTCAGTCTATCATCATCAAATTTGGTATACTAGTTTGCCAAGATGCAAGCTATCCACTGATGTATTTAGTTTTACATTAAGGTCAAGGTCGCGCCAGTTACGGGGTTCAAACCCCGAAACACATAATCGCTAATATCTCGCAAAGTTTTGCATGTATTTTAATGCAGTTTTTTTCACATTTCTTGATGAATGGTCTATATAACACAGTTGTCATGAATTTTTATGTGCGCGCGTGTGCGCATGATCGCGCGCGCGCTCAAATCACGGGTCCGAACCCCAAGGCTATATATAAAAAAACTATTCAGTTACGTGCTGTTTTGATGCCTTTTTATGTAGTTACGTGCTGTTTTGATGCCTTTTTATGTATGTGTACAGCCGACACATTCCGATTTCGGAGTACCTCGGCGATGCTGCGAGGGGACTTTGCAGCCACTCGGCGTTGCACTTGTTTTTTTTGCGATTGTGGGTGGGTTTCCGTACGGAAGTTTTTGTAAATGTGCACACAGCCTAAAGCAAAAACAAAAGACATGTACAGTGAAACCTCCCTTACATGGGAGGGAGGGAGGTGATTTTAATACTTACAATGAAGGGCAATGTCTCGGAGAAGTAGGTCTTAAGCGGGAGGGAGTCTTATAATGGGGGGTCTTATTAGGGAGATTCCACTGTACAAGTATTTTAGTTTTTATACATCTGTATTGTTAAAAACAATTGGGACTTTGCGCTGCCTCCGGTGTTGTTCCCACTATCTTCGCATCTGCTGGTGTCCCATGTGTGTCTGTTCTGGACCGGAGGACGAATTTTGGATTGCCTTGACCACAAACGTGCCTTACATGATTGTTTGCCTAACTTAGATTTATTTTTTTCTCATTGCTGAACTGATTGATCATGAGATTTTCAATCTGTTTTTACACGGCTGTTGTGAGCCGACATGAATGGAGCCAACAGGTGCCACATGTTCCTACAAAAATT
Organism: Phymorhynchus buccinoides; assembly: GCA_017654935.2. Classification (NCBI taxonomy): domain Eukaryota; kingdom Metazoa; phylum Mollusca; class Gastropoda; order Neogastropoda; family Raphitomidae; genus Phymorhynchus; species Phymorhynchus buccinoides. Next base: position 15,583 of record JAGGCT020001428.1, read on the forward strand.
ACCGCATGATTGTGCCATTCTCATTGAGATAAGTTGAATGCGTGAAAACTTAATAAATGAATGAATCGATACACAATAACATGTGGTGGGTGGGTTTCAGTAAGGAGACCAAATGTAAACGACTAAGACTAAAAAAAGATGGTAAAATTATCTGTAATATTGTTTCTTTATCTGTATACAGTGGAACCTCCCTTATAAGACTCCCTCCCACATAAGACCTATTGCCCTTCTTTGTAAGTATTCAAATTACCTCCCTTATAATACCCCTTCATATAAGACCTCATTTTGGATGATTTTTGAAGGTCTTATAAGGGAGGTTCTACTGTATTTGTAATACTTATTTCCCTACCCAGTGGATAAATTGAACGTTTTTCTAGGTTTTAGCAACCTTGGCTATTTGTGTGTTCTATATTTTTTTTAATGTATTTTATAACAGACTAACTAACTAAAATGTATTTATTCTCTAGTCATTCATTGCTTTTCTTTACTGTTCAAGTAATTTCTGCTAGTTTTACTCTTTCTTAGTCATCTTTCTGAACAGCACAACCACAGTATGCATACCCTAGTCCTTTAATTGTTTGTGTATATAGGCATGTCCAGTGAAAATCGCTTAACTCAAAATTGAAGGGACTGACATTTTATTTTGAGATAGCCAGTATTTTGAGATCAAAAAACCACCTTTTTAACATTAAGGATTATTGAAGTGGAATCAGAATCAGAGTTATCGAGTGTTTTTTAGTTATCAGTTTTTGAGCTATCAGGAATACACTGTAGTTATCTTAGACAATGGATTTGATTGGTAAACAACTGACAAAGCATTCAAACCACTTAGTTGCCAGTTATCCCAGTCTTTCTTCTTTGCTGTATTAGCATTACAAATCTGTTGCTCGTGTAGTTGTGTGGCCATGTTCAAACCTTGGAGGCCTCCCTTTTTTTCTGCTAGTCTGTCTGGCTTTGCTTTCAGTACTGTGCTGCATGGTAGAATAGCCGACTGATTGTGAGTTTGTATATATATATATATTGTTGTTTGGCATTGCAATAGCATACAATTAATGTCATATAACAAAGTATGTTAGAGGTTTTATAGATGTCTTTTATTCTTCTGTTTTTGCATGCATGTTGTGTGAAGGACATGCATGAAAACTAAGTTGCTTTAAATAGCAGGCAATAGCCCAGCAGAGTAATGTTAGGTTGCTGCAGAGAAACACGGACATCAGTCAAGAATTCACTTCTTATAACAGTTCCTGCCCTCATGAATTCATTCCCCCATCTCCCTGTGTCGAGGGGTATTAGCTAGAAGGTACCATTCTCCGTGGATATACAGGGGTCTTTCATAAAAAAATAGTTCCCCCACCTTCTGGAAATTCTGTGCTTGTAACTTCCTCTAATCTGTCACTCTCTTTGACTCTGCCATTTCCCTTTGCTTTCTGTCATCTACTATTTTTCTGACTTGTTGGCCCATTCTCCTTGCCTTTAAAAAAAAAAATCTTCCAAATAATGTTTCTTTGAGCTCCTCCGAAATCGGAATGTGTCGGCTGTACGCAGCAGGGAGACCAGTGAAAACTAAAAACCGGACACATATGTACCTTACCCATTATGGCTATATGGCTTAGGAGTGCAGAAGAAAAAGCTACCATCACCAAGGGAATGAAGAAGGCTGATAGTAGTCTGGCAAATAGTTTCCCCCCCCCTCTGGAACTGAAGTTATGTGCAAGTAACTTTCTCTAATATATTGCTCTCTTTGACTCTGCCTTTTCCTTTTGCTTACTGTCATCTACTATCCTACTGCCTTACTGGTCCATTCTCCTGCCTTTGTTCTAGAAATTCTTACAAAGATTTTCTCCAGCCGAAGATGGCCTATTTCTCTGTTAGGTGCATAACAGCAGCATGACGCATCAGCGCTCATTTACAGGAAACTGAGCAATCAAAAAAATGCAAAAAAACACCTAACCCTGATCCTTCCCACCCGTGTTACACACAGGTTAAAGGCACACAAACTGAATCTTTTATTCCCCTATATATTTGCTAAGTTGATGTTGTTGTGCCCTGGCTAAAAGACTCCAGGTATCAACCCAACAGCCGAAGCACTTGAACACTATGGTACAAATGCACCAGCTAGGGATGAGAACATAACGGTGTGTGACCGTTTTTGATTGCCCAGCCATGTGGGCAGCCACTCTCCAACTTCACAGGAATTTGCTAAGTGATTTTTGCTAATCTGATTTTTTTAATGACAAATATTTTTAATGTGAATGTTGGTTACAGATAAATTTTCGCTCAAAGAATTTAGACATATTATTATGGCCTGTATTCTCATTCACATAGATGAGACTTATCACCATGATACTGAGAGAGTGAGATTATCGTCCAATTGATCGCAAAGCATGATACCTTAGAAGTCGTTCTAAAGTAGCCGGATTTAATAGGACTTCTAGAAGGACTTCTAAGATTTCACGATGATAAGTCTCATACTATCTCAATGTGAATACAGGCCCAGGTAGTTTTTTTTTTATTATGTTGCTTTGAATTGTCACTTGTTAACAAAAACACACAGCCGTTTTCCCTCACAATAATGATTCATTGAAAGGCTTTTCTTTCTTCCACCCACAAAATAACTTAAAGGGGCACCCTGACGGATGAGTTTTTGCAAGAAACACATCCAGATCAGCAGGAAAACACCCTTTACAGAGATCGCAACACTCACTTTGCTCTGGTTTCCCAGAAATCAAGCCGTCAAAAAGGCGATTCCTCCTTGGCGGAGGTGCTGGAAGTCAAATTCTTTCACCCAAAGAGAAGGCGTTTGCCGTCTCTTTTTGAATGGCCGCCTGTGTTTAGACCAAATTGTTTGCACGAACTTTTCGCAATACAAGCCTTTTTTTCTTCTTTTAATTTTTTTTTATACAGTTTATCTAAAGGAGTTTCGCTCACAACAAAGGAAATAGCTCCTTTTTTTTGGACCTCACTACAAAAAAAGAAAACGCTTCAACCACAATGAGTGACCTCCACCCACCCCATCCAAAATGGCTACTCTCTCCGGCATCTCCGCCCAAGAAAAATCGCTGTTTTGACGGTTTAATTTCTAAGAGAGTGAGTGTTCCGATCCTTGAAAAGGCTGTCTTTCTGGTGATCTCGACGTGTTTCTTGCAAAAACTCATCCGTCCGAGTCCACCTTTAAATTTTTTTGTATGAAACATTGTATAAGTAGTGTCTGAAGAAAAGGTTCACACGAAAAGGTACCAAGTTGTTTGAGACTATTCTATTTTGCAGGCAGCTGATATACATTCTTTCATTATGTTTCTTCGTTTTCACACGTCTTGTTTTATTAACCCTCTTGCATTTATTCCGGCCAAACCGCCCAGCCGGAAGTTGCCTCTGTGTATTCAATCCGCCCAAAACCGCCCGTTGCTTGCCCCCACTCTGAGACCCCCTCTGATGGCATTTTTATCACGCACTAACTTCTGGCTTGTTCTACACACACTATGAAGAAGCTTCTCACTTGCAATGATGTGATAGTAACTGTATGGCGCTCTGTGTGCTTCAAAAGACAGTTTTTCCCGAAAATGCGCGAAAGAATCTGAACACTAGAAGTAGTTTTGTATGTAACAAATGTGAATGCAAGAGGGTTAAAGCTGGTTTTTTTTTAGGTCAGTTGCATCAAAGAGAGGACTGTTTTTATATGTTATTGATCCATCAGAGCAAAGATTAGAACGAGTTTAATATTGAGTGTCTTTTCTTCTTACAGAGTATGTTTACCGTTAGTGTTAGATCGGAACATGGAAATGTATCACCCTTAATTTTGAGGGGGCACGGGGAGAGGATTTAAAACCCATATCAGATGTGTGAATCTCATAAAAAATACAGTAGAATGAAAAAGTCTTGATGAAAATTGGTCTCAATTTTTGTTTGTATTTGTTCTTTTTAGAGAAATTTGCTGTTGAGCTGGTGAACAAATTTTAAGTTTTCAGGAATGTTTTACCCGAGTTTTTTGGCTTTTGCATTTTCAGGTTTATATTGTACTTTATTATTTTAGGCCGGAACATGAGCGTATTTGGCCGAGTTTTGTCGAGTGGTACCACATTGTTTGATGAAAAGATCAAGTGGTAGGACTGGCTGATTTGTCGGTGTTCAACGGTCTTTACGTTGAAGAAAACATTGAATGGAAGCTGCAGAAAATGTATTTTATTATGCAAAATGAATCTTGCAGGAGGCATAAACTCACAAATATCACTCTAAAGCTTTCATGTTTGCAGCATAATGCCTTGTTTTATTTTGCATTTTTCATATTATAATTAAATCTAGATTATTCACTGTAAAATTAGTTTGGTTAGTAAACCTCAGTTCTGCCTTGTATTATTTGGCTCAAAATATTTTGTGTTGTTGCTTCGGACATACATGTAATTATTCAAAGTGTTTTGGGCTGTAACTTGCCCTTACTATGATTTTGCTCTTTGAATTCTTGCTGGTGCTTGCAATATGTTGTTCAGTATATCAACAGAGATTTCATTATTTGTATAAACATTATGAACATCATTAAACACACAAAACAAAGCAGTGTGAGTGTGTATGGTGTGTATGGAGAGAGACTACCATACTTTTCTGACTATAAGGCGATACTTTCTTCCCAGACTGAGACCCCTGCGCCTTACAACTAATAATATAGTAATAAAACATGATAAAATCTGAGTTTTGTGTTAAATTTCTCCCATTGGGGACACCCGGGGTCTATCGTAAAAATAGTTCCCCCACCTTCTGGAAGTTCTGTGCTTGTAACTTCCTCTAATCTGCCACTCTCTTTGACTCTGCCTTTTCCCTTTGCTTTCTGTCATCTACTATCTTTCTGACTTATTGGCCCCATTTTCTTGCCTTTAAAAAAAAAAAAAAAAATCTTCCAAATAATTTTCTCCTTCGAGCTCCTCCGAAATCGGAATATGCCGGCTGTACGCAGCAGGGAGACCAGTGAAAACTGAAAACCGGACACATATGTACTTTACCCATTATGGCCATATGGCCTCGGAACGCAGAAGAAGAAATGTTAAAGGGATACGTGGGATACAGGTGGCGCTAATTTTCCCCTAGTGGCTGACTGTGTCGTAAGAAACACAACTCTTTCTCCGTAGCTCCTGTACTAAAGGGTTTCAGTGAATGAATGACGTATGGATAAGATGACGTAAGAATGAAATGACGAAATCGTGATAGCATAATCTAGCGGACTCCCAGTGGTGCAAGACATTTATTAAAAAATATATGTTTATTTATATTTGTGAAAAGTACACAGTGGTACCCCTCTAATAAGACGCTCGCAAATGCGACTTCTCCTCACATACGACTGATTTTTTTTTTCCCGAACACATTCCACTATATATCCTATGCCGCAAATACGACTTTTCCTGAGTTCCGACTTACGACCCGATTTCAGGGGTTGAGATGCGACCACAATCTTATCTTTTTGCAGTCAAGTTCGTGCAAATCGATCTCTCGATGAAAAGCAGACGAACTCGTGATCGAAAGTCATGGCAACGGGTCCGATGGCAACTTCGATGGCCCATGTTGCACTCACACACAAACTACACATAACAGTACAGACCTAATCTTCGCCATAACGGACCTACTAAATACTGGATTATGCACAACGACACAACACAACACAAAACATGACAAAGTAACGCTCTGGCAGTTCATTTTTAGTCAGTTTGCACACACAGAACTTTTACCGCGCATACAACTCAGCTGACAAAATGGCGCCGCATACACCGCAGATACGAAATCACGGCAAACGCTAATGCGCCAGCTGCTTTCATTTATCGGATTTTGTGAGTTGTTTGCATTCAGCGAGAGTTGTAGTGCACACACTAACGCCGATTTATCAGTCTCATAGCGGAAAGGAGCTGCTTTTCAACTTTTTTTTTGGTAAAGTGAAACCATTCTGATTCACTGAGTTCCAACTTATGGAGAATGACCGATCACCTAGTTTCAACTTGGAAGTTGCTTGGTCCTCTAATAAGACCACCCCTCAGATAAGACTTTTTTTTCACCGCACTTTCAAGGTCTTATTAGAGGGGTACCACTGTATAGCTAAAATGTCTGTATTTTTTTAATATAAGGATTATAAAAAGGTGCGCCTTATAGTCAGAAAATACAGTAAATGTACGTGTTGGTGTTTGTCTTTGCTGCATCGTTCTATTAGAAATATCTCACAAAACTGCACAAAATGCGAACGTTCAACAACATAACAGTTCCACATTCATTGGTGGATATCTTTCAGCTTTATTTATTCAACAACAATTCATATCTGAGATGTGCGAGCCTCATACCACATCAGTCGAAATCAACAAAACAAAATTAAAGACTTGATCCATAACAGTTCTCACACATCTTGAAGACCCTTTTACCAGTAACATGATTGAAATTTACTTCTTCAAAGTTAAGTTAAACACTTTGAGAAACTTTAAAAAAAACAGTGGGCACATGCGAGCACCTCCTCCCTTACAAAGGGTGTTCAGTTTTAGACTAGTCATTTCCATGCACACACACCCATCCCCTCATACTGTGAACCTCACAAATTTAGGTTTATTCATCCATGCTTTATATACAATTTACACACAATCCTTCACTCTCCAAAATCTTTTCTTTTTACAACCAAAAATTGTTTGTTTTTTCAATACAAACACCCATTTCAATCGTTGGGTGTGTGCCGAACACACACACTTTGTCTTTCCAAAAGACTACCATTTGGTATTCGACATACCGACACACGCCAAATAACACACACTTTGCCATTCCAAAAGACTACCATTTGGTATTCGACATACCGACACACATCAAATAACACACTTTGCCATTCCAAAATACATTCTTTTTGTAACAAAGGTCCAGTTCATACCGGCACATGCCCCTCCCCCCCCCTCCCATACACACACATTATCCCAAAATGTATACTCATTTCATAAACATTGGCACAGACTTGCCCCTTTACTTTTGTCAGAAGAACGGTTTCCAACAAACTCAAAACTTTAGCACAAGCACATGCTAATATACACCTTCTCATTCTACAATGGCTTTGAAAGTTCATAGTAACTTTGACTCCTTTGATTTCTGAAAAAGTTTGAATCCGAGAAAAGTCTGCACCCAGCAAGGCTAAAGCCTAACAAACTCTGTCCACCCTGGGTGGCATTCACTCTTTAGTACACACTACAAGTTCACAAAATTTCATCAAAATCCTTCAATTTGAAGTGGAATTCTCTAACCTGCACACATAAGCCTGCATTTTTTCCCTCATGGATTGCATTCACTTATTTTGTTTTTGTTTAAACAATAACAATTGATAGGATTCCTTAAAAATCCTTGAATTGGATGAAACAAGTCCACATGCAGATTTTTTCTTCCTTATTCATCACCTTACACAATAAAAAAATTTTTAATCAAGAGGCAAGTTCTCCATAGTTAAAAATAAACAAGCCTACACACATTTCTGATAATTCATTTTAAGTTTTTGACGATAAATGTTGCATAGGATTTTTCAAAAATCTTTAATAAAAAGCAAATTTTCAAGCATGTTGATGCAAGCTCATAATATTACAAAGTTCATAAAATATTTATAAAATCATTGAACCAGAGATGTTTGCAAGCCTATGTAATCAACAAGTCAACGTTTCATTCTTTTTACTTGGCATCCGTTTCATTTTTAAATAGAAAAAGTTTGTACAATTTCTCTAAAACCCTTAAATCAGTGGCTTTGTTCTCCAGCCTGTAGACAAGCCCATTACGTTTGTTCTTCTAATGTGAGAACAGTTCATCAGATGTCTGCATAATCCTTGAATCAAAGAATTCTCCAGTTTTAAAAAAAAAGGACATGTTTTTCTTTTCCAAGATCAATCATTCATTCCTTTTCTAACACTACGAAAGTTCATAGAAATTCTCAGAAATCCTCGAATCAAGTGGAAAGGTTTCCAGCCTGTAGATACAACCCTACATAAACGTTCAAATTGAAAGGAAAAAAAAAAAAATGAAATCAACGACCGAGATTTTTTTCAGACAAAAAGTTCCTTCCCCTTTTTAGACTCATAGTTCTTTCCCTTTACACCCACACTTCCTTCCCTTTCAGACCCAGTTTCTCCCCCTTTACACAGGCATGGTAGTGGGGGCAAAATGGTTTTCAAGGAAAATTGCCAGAGGGCCGAAAAAAATTCAATAAATGAGAGTGAAATTTTCACTTTTTCATGCCATTTCAATGCATTTTTTAATCATTTTGTTTCAAACTGTTTCGCGGATTTTCCGCGATTCGCGGAGGTCTACCATGCCTGTTTACACCCACAGTTTGTTTCCCTTTTACACAAACTCGAAGCTGAAATCATCCATGTTGATGTTCTGGGCAGGCTGTCCAGCCATCTGGCCCATCTGCATGCCCTGCATGCCCGGCACCTGGGAGGAAGGGGGCATGACCCCGGCCTGGTTCTGAGGCCCTGGCTGACGACCGTGAGGCTGTTGCTGCTGCTGCTGCTGCTGCTGCTGTTGTTGTTGCTGCTGCTGCTGCTGCTGCATCATCAACTGGTGACGCATCTGCTGCTGCTATGTCGGAGAACACAGAGAGAAGGAAAACGGGGACTGAATTAGTAAGGGGGCTCCCCTCACCCCCACCCCACCCCCCACCCCCCTGTGGGGATACCACGGCAGACCTGACACTAGTCTTGAGTAGTCTGGATAGCTAAAATGAGTAGTTTGGGTGTGCAATGTGTAGTCCTACTCATTAAAACCATCAAACACTGTTCACTGAAAATGAGTAGCAATCAAGAATTTATTCCTCTATGTTGAAGACCTTATTTTTGAATTTGCAATTTCATCCTACAATATAAAAATGGTCGTCAATAACCTGAATCAGGGCCAAAAAAATCAGGGTGAGAATCATCGACGGAGGTTACGCACCTGTTCTGGGATTAAACCTCTACCTGAATGGGACTTCATTTCATTTCATGGGAAACGTGTTTTGGGGTGAAAGCACCACGAAAGGGACATTAAGCGTCAAACTGACCATTCGTAAAAAATTATACAATTGAAAACTTCACACAATTCTCTTTCTAATGATACAAGAACCATTCTTGTATCTGTTTCCGTTCCAGAGTTATGAGCATTTAAAGCTAGTGGGTTGAGCGTCGGCCATTTTGAGAAAAGTCTAAAAGTCTAGTCTAGCTGAAGAAAATGCATTGACCTACTCGTTTTAAAGCACTTATAAGACCATACTAAAGATTATCCTTTATAAACAATGAAAGATAAGATGCTAGAGAACATGAAAACACCCATAACTCAAAATTGACAAAAAGATAATTTTGACTTTGCAAGCTTGTTGTGAGAAACTAGTCCAGCGACTTCATGTCCCTTTCGTGGTGCTGGGTCACATAAGGGCAACCTCTAATCTTGGAATTTT
>JAGGCT020000142.1:0-15600 GCA_017654935.2 Phymorhynchus buccinoides
AAAATAACAATAATCAAAATTTATATTATTATATATTTATATATAGATATTGTATATTTTATTTATTTATTTTTTTATTTCAAAAACTATTACATTTTTCAGTAATATTTTTTGAGAAATAAAAATGTGTCAAGGTTTACTTGTTTTTATTATTAACTGCTTCTTAAGTTTTTTTGTGTTTGTTTGTTTTTTTGTTTTTTTGCTTTGCTTTCTTGTTTGTTTCGTGCGTTTGCGTGTTCGTAGCGTGTGCGCGTGCGGTGCGCGTGCGTGCGCGTGCGCGTGCGTGTGGGCGATGCGGGCGTGTGCGTGCGTGCGGTGCGTGCACGGGGCTGCCGTGTTACGTCTGGTCGTCTGTCGGTCTGTAGTAAAGGCTCTCATATTAGTGTGAACAAAGTGAATTCATTGCCGTTGTAACAAAGATAATTATGTGTGTGTACGGGTGGTAATCTCTGTGTTAAGTGTGTATGTGCTTTGCGTGTTGCTCCTATGTATGTTTTAATGTTCGCTTGTGTTGGTTGCCCTTGTCCCCATTTTGCAGTAGGCTATAAATCCATTAACTAATCGTAGGAGTGGGTAGCAGAATGTGAGGGGGGAGGGGGGAGAGGGGGCGTGTGGTTTCGTATTACGCCTCTGTTGCGCGTTATGTAGTGTAGCCGTGCGCGGGCGTGTTTCTTGAAGCATGCATATCTTCGCTGATCACACGTGGCCCTACCCCTAGTAGGTATACGGTATTATTAGGGTGCTTTACCGTCCCACACTTCTCTGTGAAATTCGGGGTTGCCTCCCTGGAGGGACTTGGAGAAGCGTCTGCAGCCAATCAGCGCGCTACTCGGTTTTTCTTTACGCATGGGTGGGCAATTTTTGTTTGGCGGATGGGGAAGATAAAAGGGTGCGGGGGAGTAAATGTTGCGTCAAATGAAAACAGTTTTCGTTGCCACCGAGTGTGGTGTTTAACGTGTGGATAGTTCATGGGCTCACAGGAACAGTCGGTTTATCGTCTCATCCGAAAGACTCCACGTTCAGGACCGTACGGGCCTAGTGCAAAGTTGAGAGGGAAAGAATCCCTGTACCACCCCAGGTTCGAAACTCGGGTTTACTTGGATAACGAAAGCGAACGCGTTACACTTGGTGCGCGACTCTACCCCTAGATAGGCCCTACCTATTCCAACTTGTGTTCATTGTATTAGGAACCCTGCATCTCAAACGCATGACTCGTCTCAGAAACCAATCTAAGGGAAACCAACAACAAACAAAACGATCAAAATTAAGTTTACTACAGAAAGGAAGGAACAACATATTTGTGTTTGCCTGTCTGTCCGTTTCCTGGACAATGACTGCCAGATAGCGAGGGGGCAAGCTGCTATTGCTCACAAGCTGGGCTACAATTTGTTTATGGCGGAGAAGCCTTGCCCAGGGTACATCCCCACCCTCTCGGCCAATCGGATTGAGGATGAGAGTTTGGCGTTGGGGAAAGTCCCCGAAGGCCACCAATCCCTTGGCTGCAGTGCTAGAGTCGGTGCAAATGCCCACCATTAGTAGAGTCCTGGTCTTCCACGAAGACTAAAGCTGTACCATGATCTTCCAATACTGTAGAAATCAATATAAAGTGCATCTCTCTCATTTACTATTGGGCCCATATGCTATAAGCTAATGCAACCCGTGGATGAAAGGGTTGTTTGAGCGGCAAAAGGAGCAACAATGCCATGTGTAACGAAGACCCCAATAGATTATTGGAACAAAACAATGTGTGTATAGTGGGCCACTGCAACGAACCCTTTTGCAAGAGTGAATGCCCGTTGGGGTAGGTGGGGGACGATGGTTGTGAGTACTGAACAAACACGAATTAGCTCTCGTCCAATTACCCTATTTGAGGCCGCTAAATGGCTGCCTATTTGCAAGAGGAATGCCCTTCTGGAACTGACCAACAGGGATTCACTCTCGTTTGTCAAGGGCGTTAATGTCCTAGTTTACAGTGGCCAATAATACCGAAATCTAAACATTGCCGTTTGTTCTTCACTCAAATCGCCACACGACCACACACACATGCACCACACACACGACACATACACGGACACACGACAACACACACAGCACGGCTACAAGACAAAAGTACAACGCACACACATGGACACCACGAGAGATCCCACACGTTGTTCTGTCGCTTGCTATAGTATCTGTCAAACTTCAACAACGACAAGAAGTGGGGATGTTCCCGCTAGGATTTGTTGACTGAGAGTTCACGCTATCGAGTGACATTGCACGATCCAGGCATTTTGTAAGGTGCTTTCTAGTCGGGTTCAGTATCGAGGTGTGCGCCCCCCGTGCCTGCTATAAATATGTACCGGAATAGAACCGTCATTGTGCACGGGTTCCTTCTCTATGTTTGGTCTTGTTATGTGCCCCCCATCTCTCTGTGTCCCCTGGAGTTAGGGACAGGTTTTTGCCCCCAACCACATCTCGCGACATCGGGGGGACACTAGAGACGGACACAGATTCGGGATACTTCGGGGGACCATAGAGAGGACACAGAATTCTGAGACGTCTGGGGACACATAGAGACGAACACAGATTCGGAAGACGTCGGGGGAACCATAGAGACGGTGGGTGCAATGCTAAACGTATACCTGATTGCTGGCCTCCCCCCCACCCACTAATATCCTCTATCCAAAGTGAGCACATAGTTGGCATCTGGCGCGTGTGGAAAGATAGAGAAAGAAGCTTAAAGAGCAACACTGACGGGGTCACCACTGGATTCATCCCTTGTTGTTTTTCTGTAGCTGTGGATTTGCTGTCTTGGAGACAATAAAATGTATTGGATTGGGATTGGATTGAATGACCCCGCATACAAAATGTCCGACCAACTTCAAATTTTGAGGCTGCTCTTTAAAATGATGTTTCGTTTTCAATCTGAGGACATTTTGGGTGCACTGGGTAGTCAAAAACAACCCTTGGTCGAATATACAAAAGTATTTCATGGTTCTTGAGCCGTCTTAGTATTAGGGAGAGCCCTGTGACTCCCGCGTGATTTTGACACGTGACGGCAGGTTGTGGTCCTGTTGAAATCGAATGTGAGAGAGGATTGGGAGGGGGGTTGGCTTGTTTGCAACGTTTTGTGTTAGTTTGTACAGCTACTTACCGGTGTGACTGACACTAAAGTCCTGGGCGCGAGCTTGACTGCTACATGATTTGCGATGCCTGTTTTCTGGGTTTCCGGCGAGCGGTTAATTGGACGACGTATGGAGATAGAGTCAGTGAGGGGAGATGAGAGAGAGGATGGGAGAGAGGGGTAGAGATATAGGAGAGAGAGTGAGAGAGAAAGAGAGAGAGAGAGAGAGAGAGAGGAGATAGAGATAATTATGGATCATGAGAGAAGATGAGAGTAGATAGATGAGAGAGGTTGGTTACAGAGAGGATAGAGAGAGAGAGAGACAGAGAGATAGAGAAGAGAGAGAGAGAGAGAGAGAGGTTGGGTTAGAGATAGAGAGAGAGATAGATGAGAGAGAGTGAGAGAGAGATGAGAGAGAGGGGAGAGAGAGAGAGAAGAGAGAGGCGAGAGAGATCTGACTGACTCCAAGGCTTTCAGATGTTATTAGTGGCTCAGAAGTCTCAGACCTCCTGAAACAGGTTCGAATGATGTCACAATCAATAATCATGTAAAGAGTACATAGACTCTGAAACAAATATTTTTGTTATTTTACTACACATCATGCTCACAGCGCAATGCACCATTGTGCGGAACAGAACATTGAAACACTGAATGAACATGGGGTGACAAACAGCAAGCGATACAAGCACAATAAAACAAAACAATAAACAACAAACAATATATATATATAAATTGGATTAAATAAAGAGAATTAACGAAAGGATTACAGTGACAGAATAACATCCGTTCGTCCTTCACGAGAGAGAGAGAGTAGAGAGGAGATGAGTATGAGGGATGAGAGAGGAGAGAGAGAGGATAGGAGAGAGAGAGGATAGAGAGAGAGGGCGAGTAAGAGAGAGAGAGATGGCGAGAGAGAGACGGAGAGAGAGAGAGGGACCGAGACAGAGAGAGACAGAGTAGACAGATAGATGAATATAGATAGAGGATGGAAATAGAGATATAGATAGAGATAGTATAGAGAGAGATAGAGAGAGATCAATCAAAAGAGAGATGACAGAGAGAGAGATAGAGAAGAGAGAGCTAGAGAGAAGAGAGAGAAGGAAGAGAGCGTGGAGAGTAGAGAGAGAGAGAGAGAGACAGAGAGAGACAGAGAGAGAAGATAGATAGATAGAGATAGAGATGGAGAGAGAGATATAGATAGAGAAGAGATAGAGAGAGATAGGAGAGATATAGAGAGAGATGAAATAAAATAGAGACAGAGAGAGAGATAGAGAGAGAAGAGAGGATGAGAGAGAGATATGAGAGAGAGAGAGAGGATGAGAGATTTTGCATTCTCATTCTCATCAGACATGCTAACAGGCTCGGTCACACGCCACTTGCCTAACTCAGCGTCAGTTCCACGCTGCGATTTCACAATCCATTGAAGAGTGTCCTCGTTACCTGAGCACACAATGCGTGCCCTATCAAGGCGTTTTCACGACAGCTTGTCTTTTGTGATAGTTGAAATAACATGCCATACTAAAGCCACACTTGAAAATGTGGCTATTAGTTGTGTTGTTATGGTCCATGTTTTCATTTCACAACCGCACGCTGCCACTGGACTCGCTACGCACATGCGCACACACACACACACACGCACACGCACACTCACACTGTCTCTCGACTGTCACACACACACACACTTCACACACATCACACGCTATATGCTACTATCACTTCACCAGTGCACAGACGTTAAAACCACAGAACCACAACAACAACACACACACACAGGAGAGCGCACGCGCGCGGCAACAAGCAGTTTTTGACACTGTTTGATCATCTAGAAATAAGAATGACAAATCGTTCATGTGTGTGTTGGTTGAGAAAACAAAAACACCTTTGCCCTATTCAATTGTTTTTATGTCTGTCAGGTGGACCCTGACGGGTGAGTTTTTTTTGCAAGAAACACGTCGAGGTCACCAGAAAGACAGCCTTTGCAAGGATCGGAGCACTCAACTTGCTCTGGTTTCCTAGAAATCAAAACCGGCAAAACTGCGATTCCTCCTTGGCGGAGATACCGGCGAGAGAAGCCCGTTTGGATGGGGGATGGGTGGGAGACACTCATTGTGGTTGAAGCTTTTTATTTTTTTTTTTGTATTACAGTAACAAAACAAATGAAGCTATTACCTTTGTTGTGAGCGAAACTCATTTAGGTCAAATGTAGATGAAATTAAAAAATAAATGAATAAAAAGGTTTGTATTGTGAACATTTCGTGCAAACAATTTGGCGGGGTCTAGCTCCGACCACGCATTAGAAAAGAGAAGGCGCACATACCTTCTCTTCTTCACTGCAATAATTTGACTTCCAACACTCTACAGCATAGACAGTTAATCAGCCCCACCACTTTTTTTGCTGTAGCTGCGATGAAATCGAGATTTATTGCAAATAAAGACCGCCTTTTGCAAGTAGTGAATGCTTTTGGTGGTACTGGGTAGATCGCTGAATACTGCCCACACCAGGGAATCGCCAATAACCCTATTGCTCCCCACCACCACCTTCGTGCGCCATCCCACTGCAGAGTTTCTCCATCTTAAGTCATATTTGTGTTGTAAACAGCGCATCGATCTGGCTTTTTTCAGACAAAGTTCCTGTGACTACGTATGGATGTCTCCCTATAATAACTGCACGCATCCCCTTGTTGGGCGCCGTATATGACGACCACTTGGGGTACCCAGCCACTTTGAGGCCCACTGAATGGCTGCCTTTTGCAAGAAAGAATGCCCTTCTGGATACTGACCAACAAGGGATTAACACTTGCCGTCAAGGGCGTTAATAACCCTAGTTGCAGTGGCCAATAAGCCATCGATATGTACTTTGAGTATTTGTTTCACGCACTTGATTTATGGGCCCTTCTCTCTCGCTCGTCTCTCTCTCTCTCTCGCTCGTCTCTCTCTCTCTCTCGCTCGTCTCTCTCTTCTCTGTCTCTCCGTCCTCTCTGTCGTCTCTGTGACTCTCTCTCCCTCTCCCCTCTCCCTCTCTCTCTCTCTCTCTCTATGCTCTCCTCTCTCTCATCTCGTCTTCTCTCTCATCCATCTCCAGTCTCTTCCCAGGGTGCTCGTCGTTCTTCCTCTCGTCTCTCTCTCTCTTCTGATCCCCCCAACCTCCACCACCACCCGAATCTACGTGAATGCTGTGGTGTGTTTTTTTTACCATCCTGTCACATTTGCATCCTAAACGTAGCCTTGTTTATGGGCTTGTGTGGCTTACAGCAGGCTTTGGAAGAGCTTAACCCCAGTTCGTTAGCATAAGGAATACAAAAGAGTGTCTGTCTGGCTTGTTTATTGACACATCGCGCGCGCGCGTGTGTGTGGCGCGCGTGTCGCGCGCTGTACTTAGGTGTGTGTGTGTGGCTGTGTGTGGCTCCGCGCACGCACGCACGGTTAAAATGTACATTCAGAGCTTTTTTGTAATTGGGAGACATTGTGATATATTGTTTTTTTTACCCCTCTCTGTCTGCCTAGAACAACCTCTATTATTTACTGCTTTAGAAGAAAGTTCTTTATGATTCTAGACACTAGACACAGCGTGATCTGTAACTGTGTTCATTTATGATTTTCTCACTCTTTGTCTGTCTTTCTTGAACAATGCTGTAGTTTTAATTACTCATGTGACTATGCCAGAGTATGTGCATATCAGGATGGGTATGTGTGTTCATATTGTGCGTCTTGGTGTGTGAGTCTGGGTGAATGTGTGGTGTGTGTGTGCGTGGTTGTAGTGTGTGGTTTGTTGTGTGTGTGTGTGCTTGTGTGTGTGTGTGTGTGTGTGCCTGAATTGTTGTGTGTGTGTGTGTGTGTGTGTGTTGAGAGAGAGAGAGAGGAGAGTGATAGAGTGTATGAGCGAGAGAGAGAGCGAGAGAGAGTCGACCGGATAGAGAGAGAGAGACACAGAGACAGAGAGAGGACATGAAGAGAGAGAGACAGCAGAGATGAGAGAGACAGAGAGGAGAGATATTACAGACAGGTGGTCTGACAGACAGACAGACAGACTGATAGAGGCTATCAAATCAAACATTTCTGTCAACGTTGATAGCAGAGTTAAACTAGCTTGCCAAACCTGCACTTTGTTAACACAACGACACACACCGCACACACACACAGCACGCGCGCGCGCGCGCTCACACCACGCACACACGCACGCACCACAGCACACAGCACCCGACGTACACGCACACATTGACACACGCACACATTCACGCACACACTGTGACACACACACTACAACACACACACACACAGACGCATACGTATGCACGCACACGCACTACGCACACATTGGAAAAAGTTATATAAAATAAGGTCGAAAATCGGTTAATCCCCTTAAAGTGGCACCCTGACGGCTGCTATTTTTGTAACTAACATGCGCCTGAGTTCACCAGGAAAAAACGCCCTTTACAGAAGAAAGAAAAAAAAAAAAAAAGAAAAAGAAAATTGCAACACTCACTTTTCTCTGTTTTCCTAGAAATCAAACCGTCAAATTGGGCGATTCCTCCTTGTGCGGAGGTGCTGGAGTCAAATTCTTTCAGCACCCAAACAGAAGGTGTGTGCCGTCTCTTTTCTAATGGCCGCCAAATGTTTGGCACGACTATTTTTCGCAATGTGCGTTTTAACCCCCACACGACTTCACATATCCACCACACGCACTGCACTGCACGCACGCACGCAACGCACGCTCACGCACGCAGCGCACGCACGCACACTACACATGCACATACCCCCCACAACACACACCACACACAGACACACAGACACCAGACCACACACCACACACACACAGGAGCACACACTACACACACACACACACACACTGGAAACACCCTTTACCATTAGGATTCAACACTCACTTTGGCTCTGTGTTTCCTAGAAATCAAACCCGTCAAATTGCGATTCCTCTTTGGCGGAGGTGCTGGAAGTCAATCGCTTACGCCGCAGAAGAGGAGGCCTGTGCCGTCTCTTTGTTCTAATGGCCGCCACAAATCGTGTTGCACGTATTTTTCGCATACAAGCCTTAAAAAAAAAAGCTTGTATCTAAGAGGAGTTTTGCTCACAAAAAGAGGGAAATAGCTCCAATTTTGTTTTTGACTGTGTACTGAACAAAAATAGAAAGAACAGAAAGAAAGAAAAGGAATCGTCCGTGTTTGGCGGTTTAATTTCTAGAAACCCAGAGCAGAGGTGAGTGTTTCTACATCCTTAAAGGCTGTCTTTCGGTATCTCGACTTGTTTATTTGCAAAAACACATCCGTCAGGTTCCACCATTTAGACTCCATTTTAATCCCGTTTGTTTTTTTGTTTATTGTGCCGTCTTTGTAATAGGAAGGGAAGGTCGGGGGTGAGGGTGGGGTTGCGAGGATCGGGTTTGGTTGGGGGGGGGGCGGGTAACAACAGTTTGTTTTGGCTTCTTTTTACAAACAAATCACTAAGTTTAAGGGTGTTTTTTACATTTAACGTTAATATACAATATCGCCATTTTAGACATCACACAGCCACACACACACAAGCAGACAGCGCGACACACAGACACGGCCACACGCACGCACACCACACACATAACGCACTACCGCGCGCCACAACAACGCAAACTACCGCAACGCGCTACACACACACACACAAACACACACACACACACACACATACACACACACACACACATACCACTGCACGCACGCGTACGCCACCGCCGCACACACACACACACACCCAACAGCAAAAACACACACACACACACACAACACACACACATACATACACACACACACATCTACACACACAATAGACCACACGCGAATCATACCACATCACACACCCACACACACACACACACACACACATCACACACACACGCACACACACACCTACTTGGGCCGCGCAAACAACACAAAACAAACAAACAAGCAAGCAAGCGAACAAACAACACAAGAGACAAACAAACAAAATAAACGGTAAGAAAGGACGATAGATTTCACGATGAAGAGGCTTAAAAGAACATGTTCACGAAGCGCAACGCCGAGACGCGGGTCTGCAAAGTCCCCTCGCAGCACTCCCGATCTATAGCTCCGAATCGAATGGTTTGCTCGTACAACATACTTTAAAAACGCATCAAACAGCACCTATCTACATACAACTCATCAAAAAGCAGCACGTAACTGAATACAGTTCTTTTTTTGGGAAAAGATTAGCCTTGGGTTCGGCACCCGTGATTATTTTCTGGGGGGAGGCTGGGGAAAAACACGCGCCGGCGCGATCCTGCGCACACTCGGACGCGCGCACAAGAACACATTCATGACAACTGTGCTAGTAACCATTCATGCAAGACAGTTTGTTGTGAAAAAAACTGCATTAGAGAATACATGCAAAACTTCGCGAGATATTAGCGAGTTATTGTATTTCCGGCGGTTTTGTAACCCAGGTAACTGGCCTTGAACCTTGACCTTTAATGTAACACTAAGTACATCATGGATAGCTTGCATCTTTGGCTAACTAGTATCCCAAATGTTTGGAGATATATGTATGAATAGTTTTTTGTGAGAAAAAACGACGAATAGCGCGGACGGACTGGAGGCAGCGCCGACGGTGACGCAGGGACGAAAAACAATAGTCCCCGGAACGCTGAAAATGAATCCCCCCCCCACCCTCGCGCTAAGCAGTCTATGTTTCTCATAGTACCTAATCATGGTGTTGATGGCCATTGCGCCTTTAATGGCAAAAAATAAGGCGAAAGACTAGGGTGGGGGTGGGCGGAAGTGGGGGCGTGGGGGGGGTATTGGATGGGCTAAGGTGTTAGGAGAGTAAGGATGAGAGGCGAGTTATGCAGGGGTGAAGGTCATTGTCCCGTTGATTGGCGCTTCATTACCGCATAGCAAGCCTGGGGCCTTTTCACGAGGTTGATCGTTTACGTCTCTGCATCGCTCAAATTCGTGGCAAAAACACGGTCAAGCATCACCTTGCTTTCGATAGTTCCGCGGTGCGTTTTGTTCTTGCCAAACAACCGAGCAAGCGGCAGAAGTCCTCCGGTAACTAGTAGGGGTGAATCACATTTCTTGTTGTTTGGATTGGTGCGCATTTAAACCGTTATTGACACTTTCATTCGACCATACATAGAAGCTGTATTTTCGGAACATTTTTAGCTAATAACCTTTTTGGAAATACTAATCTAGCCCTTATACAGATGGAACGATGGGAGAAAACGCAACGTGAACGCACAACTGTTTCGTGTGGACAAATCGCGGTGAAGTGTACTGCAGTACATAGTGGGGGGGTATCGGGTTAGGTTTAGGCTAGGGTTAGGTGCTAGGGTTGAGTATTCCAAAACAGGTTTATTAGCTGAAAATGTTCCTAAATCCAGTGCTTTATGTTATGGTAAGAAAGGCAAATACGGAAAATACAATTAACCAGAGAATAATGCATGGGGTGGCACGATCTTTACCTTTACTAAAAATTCTTCCGCAACAACGTTTTTTCTAAAGTGTTTCTTAGCGGCCCTTTTGCGTCAGCGTTTCTCGCGCGGCGACGTTATCTCAGAGAAACTCACCTGGTATTAGTTGGAAGACAGGGAACAGTTTTTGGCTATTGTCTCGCTCTGTCTGCGAAAAAACAGATCGATTAGGCAGTGAGTCATCAAGCTTAAAGCACTCAAGGGTACGTACACATAACATGCGAAGATTCCGTGTCGCAACCCGTGCGCAATCCGTAAAGCAAGTAAAGGAAAGATAAACAGATTTGCGCACGTGTCCGTATTCCCCCTAATCCGGTGGTCTTTTTTTTAACCCTTCTTTCTTTTAACTTATTTTAACGGATTGCGGCATCGTTGCCGCTGAACTGGTGTAACGAGTGCCTTAGCTTCCAATACCAGTTACGTGTGATTGACGCGACCCGCCATCCCCCTCATCCCCTCCCCACACAGGCGGAAAACCACAAGGTATTACCCCCCATCTCCACCTCGCCTCTAACAAGAATCTTCTTACAATCGTACATTTAATAAGCATTTATCATTTCTTACCTTTTTCTTCGTTAATCTGCTCCTACACCCCTTTATCCCATTTCGTCCTCTCCTCCATCCGTCTTTTTCTTCTCTCGTCTTTTTCTTCTATCTTCTTCTTCTTCTTCTTCTTCTTCTTCTGCTTCTTCCTTCGTCTTCTTCTTCTTCTTCTCTTCTTCTCCTTCTCCTTCTCCCTTCTCCTTCT
The DNA here is from genome assembly GCA_017654935.2 of Phymorhynchus buccinoides. Classification (NCBI taxonomy): domain Eukaryota; kingdom Metazoa; phylum Mollusca; class Gastropoda; order Neogastropoda; family Raphitomidae; genus Phymorhynchus; species Phymorhynchus buccinoides. The sequence continues at coordinate 11,326 of JAGGCT020000142.1, forward strand.
CCTTCTCCTTCTTCTCCTTCCTTCCCTTCCCTTCTCCTTCTCTCCTTCGTCTTCGTCTTCGCGTCTTCTTTTTCTTTTCCTTTTCTTTTTTTCCACCTTCTTCTTTTTCTTTTTGCTTTCTTCTTCTTCTTCTTCTTCTTCTTCTTCTTCTTTCTTCTCTTCTTCTCTCTCTTTCTTCTCTTTTCTTCTTCTTCTTCCTTCTTCTTCTTCTTCTTCTTCTTTCTTCTCCTTCTTCCTTCTATCCTTCGTCACTTCTTCACTGTCTTTCGCTTCTTCCTCTTCAGCTTCGTTCTTCTCTTCTTGTTCTCCTTCTTGTTCTTGTTCTTCTTGTTGTTTTTGTTGTTGTTGTTGTTGTTGTTTTGTTGTTGTTGTTGTTGTTGTTTGGTTCTTCTTCTCTTCTTCTTCTTCTTCTTCTTCTTCTTTCTTCCGATTCTTCTTCCTTCTTCTTCTTCTCTGCTTCTTCTTCTTTCTTCTCTTCTCTTTCTGTTTTCCCCTTCTTCTTCTCCTTCTCCTTGCTTCTTCTTCTTCTTCTTCCTTCAACACACTTCTCTTCTCTTCTTCTTTTCTTCTCTCTTCTTCTTCTTTTTCTTCTTCTCTCTTCTTCTTCTTCTTCTTCTTCTTCTTCTTCCTCTCTTTCTTCTTCTTCTTCTTCCTTCTTCCATACACATTCCAGAAAGTAATACATGAATGGAATTTTCTCTTCTCCTGCCTCCTTTTCGTCTTCTTCTTCTACTTCTTCTTCTTCGTCTTCCTCTCTTCTTATTTATTTATTAATTAGAAATTAAGAAGATTTTATACTTCTTCTCTTAGTTCGTCGTGTTCTTCTTTCTTCTTCCTTGTTCTTCGACTTCTGCTTCTCTTCTTGTTCTTCTAACTTTTCTTTTCGTTCTCTTCTTCATGCAATTCCATACACAAGTAAGATCAAAAGGATTTTCACTGTTAGCGACTGTTAATAAAGCACAGTTATAAAACAGCCCCGCCTTCGTTACATTTCCCCTGGTGACACAGACTCATTGACTGTGAACAGTATTACAAGATAAGGCGAGAAATTACCTGCCTGTTCAGGGTTTACGAGGACAATGTATTTTAAAACACTTTTATCAACTTCCGCAATGCGCGTTGGAGGAACATCAGACGAAACGAACACGACAAACGAATATTTTTTACTTACACCAGGAAAACATGATATAAGCCATACATGGGTTTTTTCCACCCAGCCCTGGGGGAACAAATTAATATACAAATTTAAAAAAACACAAAGCTAACAACGCCATGCACGGGATATTAACTGTGTTTTCGTCAGCACATCCTTGTTTTACAAAATCCGGTTGTTTTCCTTTGTTGCCTGTCAGCTCGTGATATCTCGCTTGAACCTCTGCCAGAATCACTACAAATGTGTATGGTGGTAGTGATGACATTATTGAGATGTTTGATCCATATGTTGTTAAATACCTTGTTTTCATCCACCCTCCACTCCGAAACTCATCGATCCTTTTTAGGGTTTAACATGTGTGTTCTATCGTGTTTAAAAAAGGAGAACAAACTATGGCAAGCTTATCCTTAGACGTGTATGTATCCCACATATAATATGTCTCTTTATAGTGTGTATTATGTGTAACTTTTGCTCACATATTACCATCATGCTGAATGTCGATGTCTTTTGTTTATTCTGCACCTGTACAAATTTCTCCTTGGGCGATAATAAAAGTGACATTTTGATTTGATTTTATTATTACATAGAGACATATGTTGTCCGCGCGTGCAATTAGATGACCGAAAGGTCGATTCATGCGTCCCAATGGTCAGGTGCCGTGCGACTATCTAACTGGTTGACAAACCTGTGAGACATGGTTCTGAGGCGAATACTGTTGCCTACGTGAATCTAATGAAGCTCCCTACGACTATTTTCCGTTCACTATCATTTTCGGCATACAATCTGCCAGTTTGTTTTTTTCTGTGTGCCCTGTCGATGGGACTATTGGCCTCTGCAACTAGGGTTTTAACGCCCTTGTGTCAGTGAGAGTTACTCCCCGTTGTTGGTCTTACTGAATAAGGGCCAATTCACCCGATCGTGGTGGACAAGCGCAGCCATTTATGTCGGCCTTCAAATAGGGGTGGGGGTGGTGAATTGGCGAAGTTATTCCCTTTCGTTTGTCAGTTGCTCAACCATGGCTGCCCCCACCCAACCAAGGGCATGTCACTCTTGCAATAAGTTGTTTCTTTGCAGGTCAGCCAATATAGCCTTGAATGTGTTTTCTTTCTTCCGTTGTTACACGTTGATCATGTGTGTAATAATCATGTTGTAGCAACCAGTAACGAAAAAACAAGTCGATGATGGTATACAATTAAAAGGTGTGTACACTCCAGAATTATGAATTGGAATAATTGTTCTTGTCTTTTGATTCAACGCCCCTTTTTGTTGCATGACTTACCCCGTATGTGGTCTATCTTCTCTCCCTTATGTTTCTATTGGCTGTTCAATTTTTTGTAATGTTTGTATGACTCTGGCCTCCACCTATTCATCTCTCGTCTCTTTTTCTCTCCTCTCTGTCTCTCTCTCTCTCTCTCTCATCTCGGGTAGCGTGTCTTCGTCGTTCTCTCGTCTCTCTCTCTCAGGCCTCTTCCTCTCTCTCTCTCCTCTCTCCCTTCCTCCTCTCTTCTCTCTCTCTCCCCTCGTGCTTCTCGTCTCTCCCTCTCTCTCTCTCTCTCTCCCCTCTTCGTCTCTCGTCTCTCTCTCTCTCTCTCCTCTCCATCATCTCTCTCTCTCTCCTCTCTCTCTCTCTCATTGTCTCCACCACCCCATTTCTCCCTTCACACTATAAAGGGGCGTCTTCATGTAAAATAGTTCCCCCACCTTCTGACAGATCTGTGCTTGTAAGCTCCCTCTAGGATCTGCCACTCTCTTTGCTCTGCCTTTTCCCTTTGGCTTTCTATAATCTACTATCTTTCGGACTTATTGGTCCATGCCTCCTCCCTTAAAAAAAAATTATTCCAAATCAGATTTCTCCTTTGAGCTCCTCCGAAATCGGAATGTGTCGGCTGTGTACGCAAAACTCGAAAAACGGACGCATTACGTGCTTTAATCCATTATGGCCATATTGACTGGTAACGCAGGGACTAAGAAGACGTACGATAGAAAAACCATTTACACACAAGGTGGTTTCATAGATGTTACCTCTCCCATCGGAAATGGAACTATACACGGTGCGGCAGACAGCAGGGAATTGCTGACACAGTGGTGGGAGGGGCAACGAGACCAACAAACCACCCCCATTAATATCAAACCCGAACACCTCATCCTTTTCTCTGTCTCTTTGTCGGTCTGTCGTCTGTCTGTCTGTCTGTCTGTCAGTCTCTCGTCTCTCTCGTCGCTCTGCTCCTCTCCTCTCTCTTCTCTCATCGTCTCTCTCTCTCTTCTCTCCTGCTCTCTCTGTCATCAGTCTCTCGTCTCTCTCTCTCTCTCCTCAGCCTGAAATGTTCAATCATATAGTAAAAAAGGCAGGTTGTTGTCTGTCTCTTTGTTGTGTGTGTGTGTGAAAACAGCAAAACAGGGCCTTATAACTCCGCCGTGTTTTCGACCGAATCACTTCAAATTTGCTTATGAGCCCTAACGGGGCTGAGTGCCACGGACGGCAACCAACAGCGTATCATGGAGGGTGCGGGGAATGGTGGGGGATGGGGGTGGTGGTAGAGATAGATAAGAAGGATCGGAAAGAAGAGAGTATGGTAAATATTTCGTGTGACCCAAAAAAACTGCTGCTCAGCATTTACCGTACTTGGCATTCCGGTACTAGGCTTTACGCTGTGCTCGGTATTTTTCCGGTACTAGGGCGTTGTCGCGCTATTCCTTGTAAAATAAGGTATTTACAAGTTTGAAGTTTGAAGTTGTAGTCTTTCTCTCTCTCTCTTCCAGGGCGTATTACTGGTCGGTACTCTCTCTCTCTCTCGAGTCTCTCTCCGTCTACTCTCGCTCTCTCTCTCTCGGATCTCATCTCTCCCTCTTCTCTTCTCTCTTCTCTCTCCGCTCGTCCTCTCGCTTCTCTCTTCGTCTCTCTCTCTTCGCCTCAGCCTAAATTCTCATTCCTTCGTAAAATCGGTATTTAAAGTTCTTGAACTTAGTGTAGTCTCTCTCTCTCCTTCGTCAATCTCTCGTCTCGTCTCTCAGATCAATCCTCTCCTGAGTCTCCTCTCTCATTCTCTCTTCTCTCTCGTCTCTTTTCTCCATTCTCTCCCTCTCTTCATTCTGCTCTCTCTCTCTCTCTCTCTCTCTCTCTA
>JAGGCT020001429.1:0-5000 GCA_017654935.2 Phymorhynchus buccinoides
TTTTATCCCTTTTGCTTACTGTCATCTACTATCCTTCTGCCTTACTGGTCCGTTCTCCTGCCTTATTTCAAGAAACCCTTACAAAGATTTCCACCAGCCGAAGACGGACGTTCGGGGCCTAATTATTTCTAAGCTAGGCACATAACAGCAGCATGACGCGTCTGTGCTCATACGGCAGGAAACTGTTTGAGCGATCGAAGAAGAAGAAGAAGAAGAAGAAGAAAAAGAAGAAGAAGAAGAAGAAGCAAAGAAGGAAAGCTAAGGCATGACATGGGCAGTGAAAAGTGGTGGTAAGGACACAATTTGTGACAGTCAGAGAGGGAGGTTGTTCTGCTGATCTGCAGGCAGAGGAGACTGTTTAAAAACATAATTCAAGCACAAAGCCTGCAGAGAAGCACCCATGCGTGTATGCAGAAGACGCTGACGCTGAGTGGTTAGAGCAACTGTCTTGTAACCTGAACGGATTACATACACACACACGCACGCACGCACGCACGCACGCACGCACGCACGCACGCACGCACGCACGCACGCACGCACGCACGCACGCACACACACACACACACACACACACACACACACACACACAGACACGCACACGCACACGCACACACACACACACACACAGTCCAGGCATCAGAATAGTCTGAAGTCCAATCCTCTGAAAACCGTAACACAGGGGCCACCACGGCCTCAGACTGTAGAGGGACAACACTGAAACCAGTTCCCAACATGACTGAGAAGGCTTAATGCAGTGAGAAATCGCTTTATAAATGATATTTAACAGAAAAGACAAAACTCCATAAAACAAAAGGCAAAACCTCTGAGAGTAAAAGCCAATCCTCTACCAGAAAATCTTAATCCTCTGAAATTTGCAGATCCTCTAACAATTTTGATGCCCGACACACACACACACATACACACACACACAATACACACAGACCTGTTTACCCCCTACACAAGTCTTGAGTAGTCTGGATAGCTGAAAGGAGTAGTTTTGGTGCAAAATGTGTAGTTTTATTCATTAAACCATCAAACACTGTTCACTGAAAACGAGAAGTAATCAAGAATTAAAGAGCATTATTTTCATTTTTGAAGAGTAGTAGAGGTCCAAATTGAGTAGAAAACTACTAGAAAAGAGTAGAGTAAACAGGTCTGCACACACTACACACACACACACACACACACAACACCACCCTCTGCCCCCTACCTGTCCACCACACCCACAAACCTGCATGACGATCGTGACGTCCATGACCAGAATGCACGAGGCCAGGTAAGTCCGCGACACCTCGTTGGTGTGCAGAAAGTCGTGGCTCAGGCTGTCCCAATTGATGATGTCGGTGGTGATGATGAAGAGGACGATGAAGAACAACAGAATCACGACGACCCAGAAGAGAAAGATGCGAAGGAAGCCCCTCTTCCAAAAATACCGCGCCGAGACTGCCCACTTGGGGTAAAGGCGTTCTTGAAGCATCATGTCCGTCACCTGAAAAAGATGGTTGCACAGACCATATTTTACGACTGTAATAAAAACTAAAGTCCCCCCGTGGGGATACCGGGGGTGGGTGTCTTTTGCATAAATAGTTCCTCCACCTTCTGGAAGTTCTGTGCTTGTAACTTCCTCTAATCTGTCACTCTCTTTGACTCTTGCCTTTTCCCTTTGCTTACTGTCATCTATTATCTTTCTGCCTTACCGGTCCATTTTCCTCCAGCCAAAGTCGGACTTGCTGGGCCTAACTATTTCTTAGTTCGGTGCATAACGGCAGCATGATGCATCTGCGCTCATAATTGACAGGAAACTGTGTGAGCGATCGAAGAAGAAGAAGAAGAAGAAGAAGAAGAAAATAAAACTAAAGTAAAATTAAAAGCCAATACATTTTTTTTCAAGACTGAGACACCTGCACTAATTAATGTGACTAACAACTTCAACTTTGTTTTATTTTGTCCTCAAACAAGGATAATTTTCTTGCAGTCATGTTAAACATATACAAAAGAAACTAAGATGACCATTGTAACAAAATCAGAAACTGCGCTCAATTTGGCAGGTGCACTTTATAATGAAACACATTTATAGTCAGCAAAATATCGGAACTACATACATGTAATTCATATGATATTAGAGATGGATTTCATTTAATTTGCTTTTAAAGAAGTGGAATCCATGTTTCAAAAAAAGGATCACTCATAGAATTGATCCTAATATTTTGTGTGGTTGGTTTGGTGTAGGTTTTTTCAGATGAAAGAAAAATAATAAAATGATTAGCAACCTAAAAAAACGGATCACTCATAGAATTGATCCTGATAATTTTGTGTGGTTGGTTTGGTGTTGTAGGGTTTTTTCAGATGAAAGAAAAATATTAAAATGATTAGCAGCCTAAAGGGAGAAAGGTGGCAGAGTGGTTAAGACGTTCACCTGCCAAATGCAATGTGTGACTGCAGCGTGAGTGACCCGGGTTCGAATCCTGGCCTCGCCCTTTCTTTCTAGTTTGACAGGAAAATCGAACTGAACATCCAGTCCTTCGGATGGGGACTTAAAGCTAGTCTGACCTGTGCGCTTTACGCATGTAAAAATCCCACGGCAGAAACAAGGACAGAATACAACTTTGGGCAATCTTGTACTTTTAAAATCACCCCTACTACATTTACCACCCTCAATCTGAAAGTCTGCTTCTTTCAGTTTGATGAAAATAATCCCTGGCTGATGATCTAACCCTTTCCCTTTCCCAAACATGGCAGAATGGTGCTTCTCAATTAACATTTTCAAAGCTAACATTCCCCCCCCCCCCCCCCCCCCGTGGGGATACTGGGGGGTCTTTTGCATAAATAGTTCCCCCACCTTCTGGAAGTTCTGGGGCGAGTTTCACAAGGGCTAACGTTTTGTTGCGCTCGCTCAAATCGGCAAAAACGGTCTAAGAAACACCCTTTGTTTGCCGATAGTTTGCATGGCGTTTTGCTCTGTCGAAAGGTGACAAGCGGCGAACTATCCGGAAGTAGTAGGGGGTGAATACGGTTCTTGTTGTTGATTGGTTCATTACAGTTTGTTTAAAAGAAAAACATTTTTGGACCAATCAGACAAGATCTTGTAATATTCTTCCACAAACGCTTTCTAAAGTGTTTCTTAGGCCCCATTTGGCATGAGCGTTATTCGTGCGGCGACCATTATCTAGAGAAACTCGCCCCTGTGCTTGTAACTTCCTCTAATCTGTCACTCTCTTTGACTCTGCCTTTTCCCTTTGCTTACAGTTATCAACTATCTTTCTGCCTTACCGGTCCATTCTCCAGCCTTTTTTCAAGAAACACTTTAAAAATAAATTCCTCCAGCCGAAGTCGGACTTGCTGGGCCTGACTATTTCTTAGGCGCATAACGGCAGCATGACGCATCTGCGCTCATAATTGACAGAAAACTGTCTGAGCGATCGAAGAAGAAGAAGAAGAATGCTAACATTTGAAGTTAGTTTAGCCTTGCACCCCCTCCGGGATAAAGGCCGTCAATGAGAGACCTCCACAGACCTCCAACTGGTTCCAGGTAAGGCATCCTTCTGGTGTCTGTCAGGAAGAGACCTCCACAGCCCCCTGCCCTGTGCCCCTGCCTCCAACTGGTTCCAGGTAAGGCACATCCTTCTGGTGTCTGCCAGGAAGAGACCTCCACAGCCCCCTGTCCTGTGCCCTTGCCTCCAACTGGTTCCAGGTAAGGCCCATCCTTCTGGTGTCTGCCAGGAAGAGACCTCCACAGCCCCCTGTCCTGTGCCCTTGCCTCCAACTGGTTCCAGGTAAGGCCCATCCTTCTGGTGTCTGCCAGGAAGAGACCTCCACAGCCCCCTGTCCTGTGCCCTTGCCTCCAACTGGTTCCAGGTAAGGCACATCCTTCTGGTGTCTGCCAGGAAGAGACCTCCACAGCCCCCTGTCTTGTGCCCTTGCCTCCAACTGGTTCCAGGTAAGGCACATCCTTCTGGTGTCTGCCAGGAAGAGACCTCCACAGCCCCCTGTCCTGTGCCCCTGCCTCCAACTGGTTCCAGGTAAGGCACATCCTTCTGGTGTCTGCCAGGAAGAGACCTCCACAGCCCCCTGTCCTGTGCCCCTGCCTCCACCTGGTTCCAGGTAAGGCACATCCTTCTGGTGTCTGCCAGGAAGAGACCTCCACAGCCCCCTGTCCTGTGCCCTTGCCTCCAACTGGTTCCAGGTAAGGCCCATCCTTCTGGTGTCTGCCTGGAGATCTTTTCGCCAGGTGTTTCTTGGCCCGCCTCTCTTTCTTCTGCCTTTGGCGGTTCCATGTCAAAGCTTGTCTGGTGGTGTTTGACGCTGGCTTCCTTAGCATGTGCCCAATCCACCCCCACCTTCTTTTACCAATTTGGCTCTCCACTGGCAACAGATTTGATCGGAGTCACTGATCTTGTCTTGGCCAAGAATTTGGAGGATTCTTCTTAACCCCTCTTCACTGTCCCGTCACGGATATTTCCGTCAACTTCCGGTAACCTATAAACTGCCCCCGTCACGGAAATATCCGTCATAGGGTTATTCTAAGAGTTTCCCTTTTTCTATCCATATCCTTGAATGCATGTGAGAGTGTTCTCAAGGGATAGTACATTCAATCCCCTTTCAGAAAAGCACAGGTCATATGCACTTTCAGCGATAGACTCCGCAACCTAAAACGGCTTGGCAAATAGTTGCCCCGGAACCGGAAACGGGCTCAGCAGCGAAGGGGTTAAGGCAGCTGTTGACGAATGTCTGCACTGCAGCTCATCAAAAACATCTGGAGCTCACGGGTTCTGTCGCAGCACACAAAATACCAATGTCAAATCGGTACTGCTGTATGGGGTCAGAGACGTGGAGGATGACAAAGTCAATGTTTGAGGGGGGGGGTGAGGGGGGGGTGACAAAAGTACAACACAGCCCGACTTTGATTTTTTTAAAATTTAACCCTTGTGCATTCGCATTTGTTACACTACAGAAAACCTTCTTCTAGTCTTCAGATTCTTTCACACATTTTCAGTTAAAAT
>JAGGCT020001429.1:10000-12500 GCA_017654935.2 Phymorhynchus buccinoides
ATGTCGCAGTCAAAAAAGTCGCTCAGTCAAATAAATCGCCCGCTACTATGAGAGTGTATTTGCGACAACCAGAAATTTAACTTTTTCTGTACTTGAACCATTTGCCTAACCCTAATCCTATCCAAACCCTAGAAAAAAGTGAAATTTGTGGTTCATGCTCAATGTCGCAAATACACACTCTCATAGTAGCAGGGCGATTTATTTGACTGAACGACTTTTTTGGCTGCGACAAAGCACACCAAGCGGGTTCGCTAGTTCATAATTTCTAAAGCCTATTATTAAGTATGCTGCTATCATAATATACCAGGTAAAAATAGTAAAATCCACATTTGTACCTGTAACTTGTAAGAGAAGATGATCTTTTGATGAAAAAAAAGAGCAAGTTGGTAAAATAATACTTCATGATCACTTTTGCCCAGGGGCAAGGTATTCTAGGTATTCTACTTACTGACATTATCATCATCAATTATTCTGCAATCCGTTTCGCTTTTCTGTTATCAAAACTAAAGAATAGATAGTGCACTCTGCAGTGACTGTGTGTGTCAGTGTATGAGAATGATTTTACAGTTAGATCTACACTGTACTACAGTCAAGTGTAGTGACAAGTCCAGCTGTACGACTCACACTACTTAACTACTATAGTCACAGTGTAGTGTATGAACGCGCAACACATCATCACTTACACGACTAGGCCGCTTTTCATTTTGTTTGGGGATCGCTGCTGTTAATTCTTGCACACTTGTCTTCAGGTTCGTGTTGCTTTTAGGCGGTGACTTTCTTCGGCTTTTAGCACTCATCGCGAAAAGCAGTAATTTTAAAACTATGGTAAACTAAAGGTAAACTACTCTGCATGGTCCAAACGAAAATATAACACATGTTAGAGTATCCTCCCTTCTTTGATATTAAAAACAAAAAATCCCATCAATCAATCATTATATAAAATTAGGCCTATAAGTCGCTAGATCACACAATCGACATCAAACAACTCAGATGTTGCTAATCAATAAACTTACTCTTGATTTCTTCTTCTTCTTCTTCTTCTTCTTCTTCTCCCCCCTCTCTCTCTCTCTCTCTCTCTCTCTCTCTCTCTCTCTCTCTCTCTCTCTCTCTCTCTCTCTCTCTCTCTCTCTCTCTCTCTCTCTCTCTCTCTCTCTCTCTCTCATGAAAATGTTATAAAACAATTTGCTAGTTTTCTCTATCATGCATTTAAGCTCAGAGATAGATATATAAATTACATTAACCCTTTCTCTTTGACGTGCATTTAAAATGGGACATATCCTTACTTCCCAGAATTAAGAACATAAGGTCACTGGATACAGACCCTCATTTGATGCCTTTCAGCCTAAGTGACATGGGTGTTAAATCATTGTGGTGCCAAGAAGCGACAATGGCGGTGAAAGTGTATTGTTTGAATGTTCATGATTTCCCCCTTCAAATGTGTCCAAGGCCTTTTGAATAAACCATTCGCATTCTCTCTCTCTCTCTCTCTCTCTCTCTCTCTCTCTCTCTCTCTCTCTCTCTCTCTCTCTCTCTCTCTCTCTCTCTCTCTCTCTCTCTCTCTCTCTCTCTCTCTCTCTCCCATCATCAACTTCATTTTCGTGTTTGCATAATGGCCTATGACTGATGTACATTAAACACTCAGACTCAGACTCTCTCTCTCTCTCTCTCTCTCTCTCTCTCTCTCTCTCTCTCTCTCTCTCTCTCTCTCTCTCTCTCTCTCTCTCTCTCTCTCTCTCTCTCTCTCTCTCTCTCTCTCTCTCTCTTAAAAGTGATATTATTCTGAAAAATTGTCATTGTCTCAGAATTGTTTCCCTTTTTTCGTACTCAATTTAAACCACCAATTCAAGTTCACCATTGTTAATCTATTATCCATGTTTGCTTTTAATTCCCATTTTAAAAATTCTTTTTGAATTATTTAATGTGCCAATTATTGTTCCCTTTTTTTTTTTACTTGATTGTTTTATGTCAATTTTTCTGGCTTGGTGCATGGTTTGAATGTGTGAGTGAGAGGGCAAGGTGCAAATAAGCTATTGTAGCTTATACTTTTTACCCTCAATAAAACATTCGTATTCGTATTCGTATTCTCTCTCTCTCTCTCTCTCTCTCTCTCTCTCTCTCTCTCTCTCTCTCTCTCTCTCTCTCTCTCTCTCTCTCTCTCTCTCTCTCTCTCTCTCTCTCTCTCTCTCTCTCTCTCTCTCTCTCTCTCTCTCTCTCTCTCTCTCTCTCTCTCTCCGCTCTGGGAGAACGAACTATAATATGTTATTTATCTGTGATTCTATTAAGGGTTGGCCCTGTCGGTACTCAAAAGACCTTCGTCCTTGGTTGACAAATGACAATAACTGACCTCTACAAAGGGCCAACAGTAAATGAAGGTATGAATGAGAAATGGTGCTTTACGTCCTCTCGGTCTGGAACAGACACATATATTGTAAATACAAAGATGGTGGGAACAATACTGGGTGCAATGCCCGGAGGCAGTGCAACACCAGTAAAGTCCCGA
>JAGGCT020001429.1:17500-20000 GCA_017654935.2 Phymorhynchus buccinoides
TTACCGCAGGGATTACTGGAATGTCAAGAGTCTGCTGAAGGTTCCAGGTGTGTGTGTCAGTGTGTGTGTGTGTGTGTGTGTGTGTGTGTGTGTGTGTGTGTGTGTGTGTGTGTGTGTGTGTGTGTGTGTGTGTGTGTGTGTGTGTTTGTGTGTGTGTGTGAGTGCACGTGGGCGTGCGTGCATGCACATGAGTATAATTATGTATACTATGTATATTATGCAGGCTTCAAGCACACCGCTACCTCGCAGCAAGAACACACACAAGTACACAACGTGCGCAAAAACACATGCACCGACACACAGGAGAGAGAGAGAGAGAGAGAGAGAGAGAGAGAGAGAGAGAGAGAGAGAGAGAGAGAGAGAGAGAGAGAGAGAGAGAGTGAGTCAGAGAGACAGACAGAGACAGAGACAGAGAGAGATAGAGACAGAGCTAGAGACCGAGACAGAAAGACAGAAAAAGACAGAGAGACAGGTAAAGAAAGAGACCGACAGACAAGAGACAGAAACAGCTTTTTGTGTGCTGGGCATATGAATTCTTTTGATTTACAGGAAAACAGTCTATACTCTCAGTGGTCTGAGACGGACGAATTTTCACACTGCTGAAGATTGCTCACTGATCACTGATCACTGACTTCGTGTGATATTGGCCGTTGCAGGCCCAGACCCTATTCTGACCTATCTCTCTGACATAGAACGGTGGGACAAGAAGACTCACTACGGTTCCATGACCAACAGCAGAACCGCCTTCGACTTTGGCCTGGACTCCGCCTCATCCCAGGAGGAGAACCCTCAGTATCTTCAGAAATCCATCAACCATCTGTCCAGGGTGTTCCACCTGGTCATGGTAACCGAATCCTTCGACGAATCTCTGATTCTCCTCCGAAGGACCCTGTCCTGGGCTCTCCCGGATATGCTTTATGTCAAAATGAACGTGGGACAAACTCGCCACGTGTACAACTTCACGCGGAAACAGAGACAAGATTTTGAGAACCGCCGCAAAGAAGATTTTGCCCTTTACAGACACTTTCGTGCAGTTTTCTATAAAAAGATCGAGGAACAGGAAGCCTCTTTTTGGGAAGAAGTTAAAATCTTTAAAAATATGCAGAAAAAAGTTGAGACGTTTTGCCTAACGCCGACCGAATCTTCCAGAAAGATAGAACTAATAGTAGAAGGCACGAAATTTAGTGATAGATTTCGCGTGTCTGTAGAAGATTGTAAATTGTTATGTAAAGAATCCTCCAGTGTGCTAAATGTCTGGTTTGAAGAGGCCATGATACAAAGACTTGAGGACTGGGAAAAGGCATGAAGAAAGTTGAAAGAACTGACGTAGCCATGCTAATTAACTAGAGCGTTAAGACGCTAGACCACCAGCCGCGCGGCAGCATTTTTGGGTCCAGTAACCTTGACCTTTTACCTTGATTTTCGAACTTGGTCTTGATATCCTTAGTACCTATCCGCAAGCAAAAATCGAGTGTCGTACGTCCGTCCGTTCAATCGTAGGGGAAGACGGGGTAAAAAGCGCATGGGCGGGTAAGAAGCCCACCCCAATTATCTCATGAAATAAAGAAAATTTCAGTCAAATTTGCCCATGAGACGAATGCTAGACATTAACGCTCGTCTCATGGGCAAAATGAGACTGAAATTTGCTTCATTTCATGAGATAATTGGGGTGGGCTTCTTACCCGCCCATGCGCTTTTTACCCCGTCTTCCCCTAATCGTGCCAGATGCTCGGCAGCATTTTCGGCGCCAATGACCTTGATCGTTGACCTATGACCATTTTTTGATTTGGCCTAGATATTTTTAGTACCTATCCGCATGCAAAATTTGAGCGTCCTAGGTCCCTCCGTTATTGTGGCAGGTGTTCTGCGGCACATGATTTTCGTCTCCATGCAGTGACCTTGGCCTTTGACCTATGACATTCACTTTTGAATTTGGCCGAGATATTCTTATAGTACATGCAAAATTTGAGCATTCGGCCTAGGTCGCTCCGTTCAATCGATATCGTGCTAGGTGCTCAGCAGCATTTTCGGCTCCACTGACCTTGACCTTTGACCTATGACCTTCATTTTCGAACTTGGTCTAGATATTCTTAGTACCTATCTGCATGCAAAATACTGCGAATTTTTCCCCTCCCATATACGTACCTCAGTGGACCACAAACGTGAAATGTAGAATGTTTTTGATGTCGTGTCTCGCTCTCTTTTTTCTCTCATAATGGATTCAAGCAGTGGGCCTTTTCTGTTCACAAAAAAAAAGAGAGAGAAAAAAGAGTTTAAACTTATTATAAAATTTTTGTAGTCACGTTTTATTTCTTGATTCATAAAAGCAGCACAAGGGAATTATGTTTTTTGAATCGTCTGTCTGCTGTGTATGTGGTTATCATTTCCCCACAACTGATCGAGATTGTCATACAAATTTACAAACTAGCCTACATCAGAGATGTACATCTCTGCCTACACCAACATTTTGGAATGAACATAATTCAGGTGAAAAATCCCA
>JAGGCT020001430.1:0-25000 GCA_017654935.2 Phymorhynchus buccinoides
AGTTGTATTAACATTCATAGCAATGATATCTATTAAATCAGTATTTCAGTTCTTATCGATTGCAATACACCCATATTCTTTGCCTTCAGGTCAGCTTCATTAGCACTAGCGTGGTGGATGGTGGACAGACAGTGATTACGTCAGCTGGAAGAGTCCATCCAGACCACAGGGGTGGCGGGCTGTACGGTCGTTTCAAAAGAGCGGTGCTGGGACTGTTTGCTGCGTCACCTGACTTCCGCCACGTGGTCTTCACCGTGACCAACGATAATATGAAAATCTTAAATCAACGAATTCAAAACTACAATCTCATTTTGAAGAAGGTGAGCGATTTATGCATTTCTAGAATAAAGAAGATCGTATGTAACTTAAGTGGGGGAAGGGTTACTTAAGGGTAAATGCATAAACGTATATGTTTAAGGAATGTTAACGAGTGTTAACAAAATTAAAAAGCTGATTCTGTATTACCATGTTTCTACCCTCCAACACCTCTTTCTCACCCTTCATCCCTACACACCCCACCCTCACACCCCTTCCCAGCCAGCGCAGCTAATTTGTTAGAGAGCTGTAGGCCCTACCATAGCAGTTTGTTAAGCATAAAGGCATATCTGGTGACTTTCAAGTATGTTCACTGTGCAATAGATTGGCGTAAAAGTATCCTGCAACATTCACTCGACGTCCTTCAAGTGAGTGAAATAATATTTAGTTCTCTTAGCGTTGTCTGCAAAAGCATCTAATTGTCTTGCAGATGCAACTTCACACGCAATGCCTTTATCGTTGTCTTGCAAAACCATGACCCGAAGCGTGTTCTTTTTACAGGCATGGTAATGGAGCAAATGCAGTCTTCTCTGAAAATATTTGGGGGATTGTTCACATACTTCTCTCATGAAGACGTCAAGGGGCACAGTGCCTTTAAAGGTGATCAGGGGGAATATTCCTTTCAAAATGAACAAGAAAAAACATCAAAAACTGGGGAAAAGCAAATTTTAAAGCTGAAATTTTCTTCCGAATTATGGCATTTCTGCATTCATTTTTCGCTGAAGATTACCATGCCTGTTTTATGATAATGATTTGATTTTTAAAAAGGAGCTGACTTGCGCTGAAGTGAATGTGGACCAAATCAGGGTCCAGCTGTCCAGAGGACCAGCTCATTCCACTGACCATCTCCAGCCCCTGACACACCACCACCTTCACTCCATGCTGAGCTGTCCCCCCTCCAACCTCCGCCATCTTTTTCCTGAACAACGGATCCTTCTCAACTGGTATCCCTACAGGATCATGGCCGACAACACTGACGTCATCGTCAGCAGTTGTAGGGATCGCGTTTTCGTGGCGGCAACCAAAGAGCTGAAAACAGTGGGCAAGGGGAACAACTTTCCCGTCACATTTCTGTCTTGCAGGAGTCATTACCCCTGCAAACGTGGCAGAATGTACGACATTGATTTCTTTGGCTCTGGATCTGAACAAGACATGCGGGCACACGTTGTCTGGCATCTTCAAGGAATCACGGGGGTGGCAAAGGAAGACACTGTGATCATTAAGATGTTTAACTACAGCCGCTTAGAAGGTGTGATGTCCATGCTTCAAGCACAGTTTTCTGCTCACCCCTTTGCTTTGCCCTTTCACTCCGTCTTTGCTCTGGAAGCGGCTTTAAACCAGTAAAGCAGAGAGCTTGCTATTCCACTGTTCAATTTTGTTCAGAATATAGATTCGCTCCCCTTGGACTGCTGGTCTCGGATTCTGCGACCTGAACAAGCCGGGGTGTAGCTGCGAATTGGGATTCGGAATGAGCGGCGTGGGATCAACGCCACTGTACGGCCCAGATGTGACAGCAAAAAAATAAAATAAAATTTTGTTCAGAATATAAGACCTGTGGTAGCATGCCCTGAAATTTGTCAGGCTCTTTTATCAAGTTACTGTCATGTTTGTCCTTATATTACTCAGGTCAAAGTTATTATGAAGAGTCAAAGATATCCTGAACAATCAATGAATCATTGGTACAGTGGAACCTCCCTTATAAGACCTCCCATTATAAGACTCCCTCCCTTTTAAGACCTGCTTCTCTGAGACATTGCCCTTCTTTGTAAGTATTAAAATTACCTCCCTTATAAGACCTCATTTTGGATGATTTTTGAAGGTCTTATAAGGGAGGTTCCACTGTACACTGTATTTATCTCAATGAATGTATTGTATGCCAACATATAAAGACATTTTAGGAAAATTTTCAAATTGTCTTCAATTTTGTCATAATTCATATTTTTTACTATGCTATTGCTTGCATTCATATGTAACATACGCTAACTGGAATCGGTTCATGTTGTAATTGATGGTGGTTGCCTTGGACTTCTAATACAATTTTGATTGATTGATTGATTGATTTCGAGGTCAGGCAAACTGTTCCTAGCATGTATCATAATCATAACTGCTCTTCCGTAGACTGTCTATTGTGGAGTTTGACCCTAGTTCTTTTATTCGCATCTTAAAACAAAATCTTTGTAATATCTTCATTGTCTATATCAGTTGTAGGCCTGTGCTCAATGTGATCATTTCGCGTTTGTTGCTCAATATTGGCAACACCTGAATTAATTCTGCTCATTTATCACTGATCATTGTGATTTTACAATGAAAAATTGTACATAATGACGCTTTTCAAACTTTAACATAATCGGGTTACATTTTCTAAAATGCAGTTATGTAGAGCCAGTGTGGCCAGCATGTTTTTTAATAAATTAAGCTTAAATCGAAAATTAGTATGGATGGTTTTTTTGTGCGTGTGTGTGTGTTTTTATCATATGAAAGACATTTCATGGGTGTTTATGCACTGTGTTACTAGGAGTATATTTGATCATCTAAAATCCCAGTACATAGGCTATTGCTTAAGGACTTATATACTGATGGAAAAAAGTTAGGGACCAGTCACACACACATGCACAAATTTCCAACCACGAATGGCAATGCAACTTTTGGGGCAAGCATTTAATTCATTATCTCATCAATCAGAGTACCAAATTTCATTCCGATTTGATTATCCGTTTGCTTTCCGCGAGCCCTCAAACAACATAGGGGTTCAAAACGAAAATTGCAAGTCCTTCGACATGTTCAGTAGTGTGTGTGTCCACCACGATTCCTTTGACATTCATCACATCTGCGCCTCATGTAGTTCACCAGCTTCACGAAGAACTTCTGTGGGATGGCCTGCCACTCAGCACGAAGCATAGGTAGCATAGAGTAGGTGCTGGAGATTCCTGAGGGGAGGATGATTTGCCCTCACCTGCCTATCAAGTTCATCCCATGCATGCTCTATGGGGTTGAGATCTGGGCTGCAGGCCGGCCAAACAAAAAGCCTGACAACACCAGCCTGTTGGATGAAGTTGGTCACCACCCTCGGCTCGGTGTGGGGTGGCGTTGTGGCAGGCCATCCCACAGGAGTTCTTCGTGAAGCTGGTGAACTCGCGGAAAGCAAACGGATAATCAAATCGGAATGAAATTTGGTACTCTGATTGACGAGATAATTAATTAAATGCTTGCACAAAAACAATTGCATTGCCATTCGTGGTTGGAAAGTTGTGCATGTGTGTGTGACTGGTCCCTAACTTTTTTCCATCAGTATAATACAAAACAGAAACAAAATACCAAACAAGAAATTAATGACAGGAAAACAAGTAAAAACATTTCTATAATAATTTCCATAATATTTTTACTGTAGTATACATAGTAACACTCGCTAGGGATCACATAATAAAAGCAGTCAAGTACAGAAAAACGACATACTTTGACCGTTGCAAATTGCACTCAGTGATGAGTCCAGTTTTGCTTTTGATCTGATGGATTGACTTGAGAAGGTGTATTGATGCCTGAATGAACCTTTCCATCCAAACATCATCGGTCAGCATGGCTGCTAAGGTGGAGTGTCAATTTTGGCACAGAGTGGCATTTCCATGCAAGGCAAAATGGACTTGTTTGTGCTGGAAAACAACACCTTGTGAGCAGACAGATATTGGTACGACATTCTCCACCTAGTAGTCCATCCCTACACTGACATCATTGGCGCTGACTTCATTTTCATGGACGACAATGGCCGCCATTATCGTGCACGTCATACCAGCCAGCACCTGCAGGATGAGGGAAAGTGTATGAATAAAATTACTAGCATGCTCTCTGGACCCGAACCCCATTGAACATGTCTGGGATATTATTGGACAAGCCGTACAAGAACGAGAGCAGCATCCCCATACCGTCCATGAACTTCAAGGTGGCTCTCCAGGAGTGGGTTAGGATCCCCCAGCAGCGGATCAGAAACCCGACTTGTAGCATGAGGCGGCGTTGTAGGGCAGTGATCGAGGTCCTTGGTGGTCACACGCGTTATTGACAGTCCATTCATTGTGATTTTCCCACAAATGGCCAGATTTCTTATCATGACTGTTTCCTCCCATGCCCTGTTTCAGGTGGATTTCAGGGGTAGTCTCAGTTATCTGTTCACTGTCGTTCTTTACACGATAAAATTTTCTCAAATGGATTTTGTTTGAATGAAAAAATGTTTTAAAACTTGATTTGACAGTTTGTGGGTGAATAAAATGTTATTCTTGTACGTCACATTGTGTTAAATATGTGACCACTAGCAACTGTTGCTATGTATACATTTTCCATGTAAATGATTTGTATGTCTATGTTGGTATTTTCTTGAGAAAAAAAAGTATAGAGTTCTAGTTTGCAGCTTCCGCATTGAACGTAACATTTTCTGAAAACGCAGCTCTTGAGATTTTCGCCATTTTTCCAGTACGACGTTTAAAGAGTAGAGGAAGGGGCTAACTCTTCTAGCGTCACTCTGCACTCCCACCAAATGCAAAGACATTCACTGCCAAGTACCCTGCCATGTGTTTGTTCATTTTTAGACCTTAACGGACCGTTTCTTCTGTTAAAGCAAAACGTGCACACTCGGAAAACAATTGTTACACCTCTCTTGTTGCTTGAGATGCAATGGACAAAAAAAGACAGGCCACGATTGCTGACTTGACTCCAAACCGTACGTGGCTGAAAGGAAAGTGGAGCGCAATGAAACGATCCAAAGTGATGGTACAGATGACGAGTGATGACACATCCGATGACAACAGCGATAAAAACCCTGAAATGCATGCTAGTTGTGCTTTGTTTCCACGCTGTGTCATTCCTATTGCAGGCATCAGAATAGTCTAAAGTCCAATCCTCTGAAAATCGCAAAAAAAGGGGCCATCAAGGCCCTAGACTGAAGAGGGACAACACTGAAATGAGTTCCCAACATCATCAAAAAAAGGCTTGATATAGTGAGAAATCACTTTAAAATGCTATTTAGCAGAAAAGATAACACTGACTAAAAAGGCAAAAACTGACAGAAATTCAGAAATTCTTAATCCTCTGAAATTAGCAGATCCTCTGACAATTCTGATGCCTGTATTGGCATGAGCCCTAAAGGACAAAGCTCCTGAAGACTGGGTCTTCCCAGGGATTAATTCCACAGATAACTACCACCATAAATCTGGTCTGTCACACCAACGAAAATTTAATAAACCCCAATTAAAAAGTCCGGAATGCACAGATGAATAATGAATGCTGCTAAACCAGTTTCGGTGTTTTCTACTAAAACAAATATTCTATAGAGTAAGATATTAACCCTTTCACCGCCAGCCATATTTCAGCCAAATATTTCCATTAAATGTACCTGGGTAGAGAACACAAAATCCATCTGCAGTATTGGGGATTCTTCTGTGACATATTATATAAAAACATTAGGTCTATCCTTACTTCCCAAAACTAAGACAATAGGGTCTTTGGATAATAGACCCCAATTTGATGCCTTTTAGTGACATAGGTATTAAATCACTGTGGTGCTAAAATGCTACTTTGGCGGTGAAAGGGTTAAAATTATATTAACATTGCCACTGGAGATGATGACGTTATGTCCAAACTAAAGTAAAACAGAACAGACCGATTTTCACTACAGTTTGCATAAAATAAACTGCAGAGTAACTTTTCACTTTGCAGTAACTGTTTACCTCAAATCTTTTAAAAGTACATGCGCATGTAAATTATAATATAATGGTGATGTGTTTCTTCACCCCAACCTAAACAAAATACAACATAAAATGATGCGATTCTTTACTCAAACATACACAAAGGGTTTCACAGAAAATCACAAGATGTCAACAGACACATTCTGGATCAGATCAGAACAATTTAAGTTAGTCTCCACAAAATCGGGAAACAAAACAATTGTCACAACAATTAACGAAGAAATATCATAACAGTTGACATCTTCAAGCATTCTTTTTTCAGCATCATTAAATTCCGTGCTTTTCGGACAATAAGGCGATACTTTTTCCCCTAAGCAAGACCCCTGCGCCTTACAAAAATGACTACAGTGGATTCCTGATAACTCAAGAACGGATAACTCAAAAACACTGGATAACTCACAATAGTTTTTTGGTCCCACTTTAATAATCTTTATGATAAAAGACCTTTTTTTAACTCAAAATATTCAATCCCTCCAATTTTGACGTAAGTGATTTTCACTGTACTAGTCTACTACAGTAAGAAAATATAACAAAACCTGAATTTTGTGTAAAATTCGTGGGATGCGCCTTATAGTTAAAAAAAAAAGGTAGATGAATTGTTCTTTGGTGAAAGTCTATGACTGTGCTGCAGCCTTGGGGGCTAGGTGTCCTGAGGACCACCCATGCCTCCACACCAACTGTGCTGAAGTCCTCTTGGCTGGGACAGTGGGGGGTGTACTTTGGGAAAAGCATCTGCACTATTAACGAATGTCAGCCCAGGTTACCTCCTCTGCTATCCGGAGGACATAGCCAAATGCGACAGACAGACACACCATCATCATCACCAACTGATCAATCAATCAGTCAATCAATCAAATCGTTTCACCTCGCCCCATCCATGGCCACCACCATCATCATCATCATCACCAATCACCAACTGATCAATCAATCAGTCAATCAATCAAATCATTTCACCTCGCCCCATCCATGGCCACCACCATCATCATCATCATCACCAATCACCAACTGATCAATCAATCAGTCAATCAATCAAATCATTTCACCTCGCCCCATCCATGGCCACCACCATCATCATCATCATCACCAATCACCAACTGATCAATCAATCAGTCAATCAATCAAATCATTTCACCTCGCCCCATCCATGGCCACCACCATCATCATCATCATCACCAATCACCAATTGATCAATCAATCAGTCAATCGATCAAATCGTTTCACCTCGCCCCATTCATGGCCACCACCATCATCATCATCATCACCAATCACCAATTGATCAATCAATCAGTCAATCGATCAAATCATTTCACCTCACCCCATTCATGGCCACCACCATCATCATCATCATCATCATCACCAATCACCAATTGATCAATCAATCAGTCAATCGATCAAATAATTTCACCTCACCCCATTCATGGCCACCATCATCATCATCATCATCATCATCACCAATCACCAATTGATCAATCAATCAGTCAATCGATCAAATCATTTCACCTCACCCCATTCATGGCCACCACCATCATCATCATCATCACCAATCACCAATTGATCAATCAATCAGTCAATCGATCAAATCATTTCACCTCACCCCATTCATGGCCACCATCATCATCATCATCACCAATCACCAATTGATCAATCAATCAGTCAAATTGTTTCACCTCGCCCCATTCATGGCCACCATCATCTTCTTCTGGTGCGTCTCCGTCTTCTCCTTGCTCCACTGGTGCAGCATGAACTGCTTCAGGAAGGTGAACTTGGGCTTGCTCAGGTGCATGCCCGTGTACTTGACGCACTGAAGCCGCGCCTTGAACGCCTCCTCCGCGCTAGGCCCCGAGGAATTCGCCTGGGAGCGGAAGTCGATCTTGAAAGCGGCGGCCCAACTGAACCACCAGTGGACGAAGGTGTGCACGGACACAAAGGCCGCGGCCCTGGGGTTGTTGGATTTGTAGATGCGCGTCATGTCCGAGCAGAAGGCGGTGAAGGAGGTCTTGGTGGTGGCGATGCGGTGGGCAAAGTCATAGCCCAGTTCGTCGCAGATGCAGGTCTCTTTGCTGAGGAAGTGCACGCTGTCTTCGGCCGGGTCGTAGTGCGTGGTGCACAGGCCTGCTCTGCACGTTCTGTACGCCACTGTGCACTTGATAGCTGCCTGGAAAGGAGGGGAAGAGAGAGAGAAAGAAAACTTGAACTGTTGCATACAACCAACAAACAACTACACGACAAGCGTAAAGTGACATTATTTGATTCACAATAGACAAAACAAAACTACCGGATATTTCGGCGAATGCACCTTTATCAACATAGACAAACAAGAAAACAGCAAATATAGCAAAAGGAGCAAAAAGCAGGCAACAAAAGGAGCAAAAAATTAACAAGATCAAAAAACAATTTTTCCCCTATTCAGTCCAACATGTGCTGTCTTCTTGTTTAAAAACTGTGAAAGTGCTTTACTGGATTACTGCTGTCACCATATTCAAGGCAAGTTGTTTTGTTAACTTTCATTGCAAAATTCAAGCTTTTTTTTTTCTAAACGTGTATAGGTTTCCCAGTCAACTGTTTGTATGAGAGATGAAAAGTGAAAATATGAAGTACCGGTTGACGTTTCTGCAGTCTTCAATTTTACACCTGTCTTTTAGCTTACGTTTTTAACTTTTACGTAGTGCCCAGAGGGTTAAGTCTTACAAACGTAAATACCGAAAAAAACGTACAGAAAGATCGGAGGGACAGATTATTTACAAATGCATGCTCAGGACACACGTATGCACAAATACAACATGATTGTACAGACACACATGCGTGCACACAAGCACACACAAATCCACACTCACACTCACAACCACACACAGATAGCTTACATGGCGGGTGAACAGAACTGTTGGAGCTAAGTCGGGGTAAGGACGTAGGTTGGTACCGTCTGTTTCACTGACAGCCTTGTAACCCAACTGAAACACAACATGCCTAAAATACATGATTAATTATTCACCCTTTACTCAGCTAGCTTTCACAATGAGACTTTATACTGCACATTCTCTGCCCCTGTTTCGTGCACTGAAATGCATGTGCCACCTAAATAAAATTATCGTTCTTGCGTATCAGGAAGTAAAAGTACACAACCACTGAACCGTCTCTGCTCCTGACTCGTCACTAGGTGGCGCAATCGATTCAGTCGTAAAATAATCTCCCTTGTGCTTCGCCAAGAAGTAGCATACAGCCCCATTGGTTGGCATTAGCCTGAAGCTTGGAAAATGAGAATTGGAGCTCTGTATAATTAATCACCTACGAGCAATGGGAAATGATTTTACACCTTCTTAGTCTTTCGTCGTAACAGAGATGAACCCTTTTGCCGCCAGCCATTTTTCAGCTAAAAAATATCACTTAACTTATCTGGGTAGAGAAAACAAAAATCTGCAACACTGCCAATTCCTCTGTGACGTGAATAACATTAGGCCTATCCTTACCTCCCAAAATTAAGAAAATAAGGTTTTCGGATAATAGGCCCTGATTTGATGCCTTTTAGTGACATGGGTGTTAAACCACTGTGGTGTAAAAATGCGACATTGGCGGTGAAAGGGTTAAGCAAGAAAAAATACTGTACAAATAATAACCATTGCTGCATAAAGTATGGAGAGAGAGAAAGGTGAAATTCACTCTCACCCCACAGAGGCAGGAGTCAGGGACTGGAGGCTTGAGGACCACTCCAGTTAGAAACCCCTGTGGATTCAAGACGTAACTGCCGCTCATGTACTGCAACCGCTGCCGGATGCTCCTGTGTAGAAAAATGACAACAAAAGTAAACACTAAAATAGAAACATGAATATTCAATTTTTTTTAAAAACATAGGATCCAGGGCATAACTACAGTACACAATGCGAACAAAACTGGACGTTCAAAGCAATCAGTTCATACAGGATGAATGACGGGAATGCTGTTATTAAATGCTGATATTAAATGCTGTTATTAAATGCATAAACACTGATGTCCAAAGCAATCAGTTCACACAGGATGAATGACGGGAATGCTGTTATTAAATGCATAAACACTGATGTTCAAAGCAATCAGTTCACACAGGAGGAATGACGGGAATGCTGTTATTAAATGCTGATATTAAATGCATAAACACTGATGTTCAAAGCAATCAGTTCATACAGGAAGAATGACGGGAATGCTGTTATTAAATGCTGATATTAAATGCTGTTATTAAATGCATAAACACTGAGATGTTCAAAGCAATCAGTTCATACAGAAGGAATGACGGGAATGCTGTTATTAAATGCTGATATTAAATGCTGTTATTAAATGCATAAACACTGATGTCCAAAGCAATCAGTTCACGCAGGAGGTATGATGGGAATGCTGTTATTAAATAATTAAATGCTGATATTAAATGCTGTTATTAAATGCATAAACACTGATGTCCAAAGCAATCAGTTCACACAGGAGGTATGATGGGAATGCTATTATTAAATGCTGATATTAAAATTATTAAATGCTGTTATTAAATGCATAAACACTGATGTTCAAAGCAATCAGTTCATACAGGAGGAATGATGGGAATGCTGTTATTAAAGGCATAAACACTGATGTTCAAAGCAATCAGTTCATACAGGAGGAATGACGGGAATGCTGTTATTAAAGGCATAAACACTGAGATGTTCAAAGCAAACAGTTCAAACAGGAGGTATGTTAGGAATGCTGTTATTAAATGCATAAACACTGAGATGTTCAAAGCAAACAGTTCAAACAGGAGGTATGTTAGGAATGCTGTTATTAAATGCATAAACACTGAGATGTTCAAAGCAAACAGTTCAAACAGGAGGTATGTTAGGAATGCTGTTATTAAATGCATAAACACTGAGATGTTCAAAGCAAACAGTTCAAACAGGAGGTATGTTAGGAATGCAGTTATTAAATGCATAAACACTGAGATGTTCAAAGCAAACAGTTCAAACAGGAGGTATGTTAGGAATGCTGTTATTAAATGCATAAACACTGAGATGTTCAAAGCAAACAGTTCAAACAGGAGGTATGTTAGGAATGCTGTTATTAAATGCATAAACACTGAAATGTTCAAAGCAAACAGTTCAAACAGGAGGTATGTTAGGAATGCTGTTATTAAATGCATAAACACTGAGATGTTCAAAGCAATCAGTTCATACAGGTGTGATGGGAATGCTGTTATTAAAGGCATAAACACTTAAGCGTTTTAACTCTTCAACACGCGCACACACACACACACACACACACACCTCATTCATGTTCTGCTTGTTTATTACTTGATTTCTGTTCTGTTATGGATGGCTTGATATTAAAAAAAAAGCATAATGTAATGCTTATTCGCTGTCCATCTGGAAATAAAATGTTGACTTTGATACCTTCCTGTTCACTGATTCGCATAAAAAACCCACCACCATGCAAAAGAAAAAGGATGGCATTGCACTAATGATGACACCCTCTCCAGGTGAGGACAGCTTGAATTTAACAATACTAGTAATGCTATACAATATAATACAACAGAACTTTGGGTAAAGGTGAAGATATGCCCCCCCATCCCCCCCCCCCCCCCACCCCCTCTTACATTTCTCAGCTCTCCCCGCATTTTCACACTTGCCTTTCTTACCAAACATTAAGCTGTATCTTATCAACTTTTTGAGATAATGATCTTTGTTGAATAATTAATCGCAGTCATAATAAAGGCCATTATCTAATAGGACACACACACACACACCCTATGTAGTGCAATACACACAACAGCCGCGGAGCGTTGGTCAGTCTTGGTTCATAGCGTTCTTTCCGTCTTGCCTTTATCTTCTACTATTATTGAACACATATTTTTAATTAAGTAAATGGATGAAAATGAGTGTTAAATATAGCAAACGATAGAGAATGAAGTGCTCGATCTGCAATAAGAAAGGGAACACTGAAAAACCCAGAAAGAACCGAGAAATGAAGGAGGGGGGTGGATCTTCACCTTTACCGAACTTAGTAATTGTTTTAGTTACTCCCTTAAAAATTCCATATCAACGGTCTTCTCATATATAATGCCTACATTTGTATATACACAGACAATGACTCAAGAGGGAAAACCAATGTTGAGGGCCCACCTGGTCATTTTGGGGTCTATTTCAGAAGTCGGGGTGTGTTTGCTGAGCCCTCCAAAGTCCCACAGACCCGAGGCAGGGTTGAAGTAAATGATTGAGTCCTCCTCTCCGTTATCAACCTGAAACAAACATCCTTGAAAATGAAGTCAAGGATCAGTCAACATAAGGCACTGAAACTCATCTGAGTCAAACTAGAATTTTAAGGAGACAATTCACGGACTACAAGCCGCTTCGTAATATAAGCCGCGCCACCCACTTTTTTTTTAAATCACGCATAAGCCGCATCGAAGCATAAGCTGTGAAGCATGGCGATGCACAATGTCCGCTTCCGGTTGAGTCTAGAGTTGATCGCGGGTGTGTTGACTGCCAAAACAAAAAAGTTGGACCGCGAAACAGATTGTCATTTTGTGAAAAATATACCGAAATCAAGGTGATTTTTTGGTCATCAACCGTGAACAAGGCCACAGATCAAAGGTCTGAATCAAGGATGCCACTGAGTTGAGTTTACTTTCACTTTCGGTAACGTTTAGGCCACGGCACTGTACTAGCCGCAGGGGGGTGGGGGATGTCAAAAAAAAACGTTGCGGCTTATAGTCCACGAATTACGGTAATTCATCTGGAAGATAATATTTACAACAAAAGCCGTTCTTCAGTTACCTTTTCTTTTCTTTTTTTTGCTGTCTCATCTTCTAGGCCGTACAGTGGCGCTGCTCCCACGCCACTCATTCCGAATCCAAATTGGCAGCCACTAATGAGTCATATTCATTTACACACAAAAATTCCTTGGTAAATTCTAGTGTTAATGAACAGTACTCATTTAGTACAGTATCATTTATAAGCAGTTCACTAGACAATGAAAATAAATCACATGCATTGAAACATTTTCCACACTTCTAGCTCCCTACTTCATTCTACTTTATTAGGAGCATTTCTTTTAATAGCATATTTCAGTCTTCATACATGATGTAGCATTCACTACCAGCATTACCTGATCCAAAGTTTACATCAGTTCTACGTTCTAGTACAGCATCTGTGAGCTCTTTCACCAGCCCCTTTCACAACTATTGTGAACAATACTTGCCTCTATGAAATGAAATGGTAGCAGGGCAAGTGCCTGGTGTTTACCTTTAAATGGTTCTGAAGCCTCCTTTAGCCTTTAACCCTTTCACCGCCAAAGTCGCATTTTAGCACCACAGTGATTTAACACCTATGTCACTACAAGGCATCGAATTGGGGTCTATTTTCCAAAGACCCTATTGCTTTAGTTTTGGGAAGTAAGGGTAGATCTTATTTTATGTATGTCACAGAAGAATCCCCAATACTGCAGATGGATTTTATTCTCTATCCGGGTAAATTTAATGGAACATTTTGGCTGAAATATGGCTGGTGGTGAAAGGGTTAAGGAGAAACAAATACTGCAAAATATAAAAAGAAAATGTTGCGGTGAACTCCATGCAGTAAATCTGACCTGATTATCGTCTTCCGTGCTCTGCGGGCCAGCGGTGTCCCCCGCCCCACCTTCCTCCTCCGGGCTGTCGGAGACACAGGCAAAGCTTCGCCACACCTCGTCATAGGTCCTGAACACGCTGAGGTGAGCACACAGGCTCAGGTCCTCCGGCAGCAGCCACAGCTTCTTCACGGAACACTTGCTGCCACTCTGGGCCCCGCAGTGGGGCGACGTACAGCTCACAAAGGTCCCGTGTCGGCTGAGAGTAACGAAGCTCAACACATCGTCGGAACCCCACACGGAAAACTTCCCGGGACCGGCGCTGAACGCGCTGACCACAACCACCCTGGCGTTGGTGAGCGCTCTGGAATCCTGCAGCTTGTGCTCCAGGCGGGTGGAGGGGGCCCACTCGCAGCAGGAGTTCATGCGCTGGATGATGGGCACCACTTGTTCGCGCAGAAACCGGCAGTGGAGGCAGGTCACGTGGGCCAAGGCCGTGTGACAGGCATCCCCGACCATGGTTTGCAACAGCTGGAAGGTTTCACAGCCGCAGTGGAACGCTCCATTGAAGATCTCTGTGTGAACAAACTCCAAGGGCTGGAACACCCCCGATTGAGCGTTGTAGGCGTTCATGATGAATGCCTCACGCTCTACGTCGTGCATCCTCCACAACAGCTGTCCAGATTCCAACAGATTTGCTGTGTACGCTTGATAATCTGTCAATTCTACAGAAGACATGTTTTCCGCCAAAGGACAATCACCACCAACCTTTTTCCATTTCCGCTGGATCGGTTTCGGGTTGAACTTCGTCTGCCGTGCCGAGTACTGCCTCTTTGAAACGACGGGAACAGAGGTTGGCTTAACCTGCTGATGAACAGTGACTTCACTCTCATCATTATCCGCAGGTTCAGGGGTGTTTTCCACACCGGCTGCAACAACGTAAGGCAACAGTTTCTCCACTTCTGCACTGTCTTCTCTGGTCACAAAATAGATGAGGCGGTTTCTTAACGACACCGGAAGCCAGTGGCATTCTTTGAAGCCGCAGCTGAAGTGCTGGACAAGGGAAGGTCCGGCGGTCATTAGCTGGCCCTTACCTCTGTAAGCCACAGGCAGTTTCATGGCTGGGTTGTTGGACAAGGAGCTCAAGGCACTCAGCTGGGTCTGCAGACTGGGGGAGGGGGACAAGTCTCTCTTCAGGAACAGTTCTTGACGTTCAGGGATGGTGCCTTGAAACCGAAACTGGTACAGAGTCCTTTCTACTTTTTCCTTGTCAACTATGCCAAAACTGCGGTAATACCTGTAACATGAAGCAATAAGCTTAACTCATTCGCATCGCAGCGATTTTGAATTATTAAAACAAAAAACACAAATCACTCCAGCCATACACTCAAACAAAACGTACATAAACAAAAGGAGAAATCAAAGAAGATTATAGGTTTTTACTTCTGGTTCAGACATAGGGAAGTGGTAGATCAGACTTTTTTTATATATAGACTTTACATAGAACAACTCTCCACACTGACTGGTTTCCCCACAACAAACCACTACAAAAGCAAAGTCAGAGGCAAAATTGTGGTCTAAGGGAGCGAAGCGAGTTTAGAAGTGACCAAGGTATGGTGTGCATGCAGATTTACTTCCCTTGAAGCAAATGCATCAAATTGACAGCTATCCATTAAATTCGGACATATATGTCCAGAACGACTTAAATGAGTTAACCTTTACCGGATCATGCTTTTGACTACACGGACACGATGGCGGGGGTCTTCCACGACCCCCTACTCAGCAAAGAGCAAATTCCGAGGTGTTTATCCCTGTCTGGATGGCGGGGGTCTCCCATGACCCCTACTTGTCAAAGAGGCACCATGTGTTTATCCCTGTCCGGATGGCGGGGGTCTCCCACGACCCCTACTCAATGCACTGCAGTGCTCTTTAAAGTAGGGGTCGTGGGAGACCCCCGTCATCCGGACAGGTATATCAAAATTACGCGTCATATTACGTCATTTATATTTTATACGCATTAATAAAATTTAACACACTTAAAGCCATTTACGTTTTTGACAAAGTCATGAAATTTCATGAAGATTGCTTAAATAGTTTTAGAGATATAACATGTTTTGTGTGTCAAGGGGTCGTGGGCAGAGTCCAGAAGTCCGGTAAAGGTTAAAGTCTATTTTGACATGAAATCAATACAGTGTGTAGTTGAACATTTTCCCTTGAACAAAAAAGGTCATTGCGATATAAAATATAAGTCAGTGTTAAAATAAAAAGTAGAAGAACATTGAGGAAAACAAATGTGTATATGAAAGCAGACAGACGAACGTTAATCATTATCTGACATAAAAATAGATATAGATGATGGAAACATCTGCATAAAGAGGCAGTGAGACAAGGAAACGTAGATAAGTGTATAACAAGAAAGTGAATGCAAAAGATTGGAAGTGAATGAAGTTCTCAGGATTAAAAAAATGTGCACGATGGCAACCATATTTAACTCT
This sequence comes from Phymorhynchus buccinoides, assembly GCA_017654935.2. NCBI lineage: Eukaryota > Metazoa > Mollusca > Gastropoda > Neogastropoda > Raphitomidae > Phymorhynchus > Phymorhynchus buccinoides. The sequence goes on from JAGGCT020001430.1 coordinate 16,091, forward strand.
TATTCAATAACCAAATTATCTGTTTGTATGCCATATTTCTAGTTCATATATTTAACATATTTATCGACAGGCCACAGGTGTGTGTGTGTGTGTGTGTGTGTGTGTGTGTGTGTGAAGGGGGGGGGAGAGGGGAGGGAGGGAGGGAGAGAGAGAGAGAGAGAGAGAGAGAGAGAGAGAGAGAGAGAGAGAGAGAGAGAGAGAGAGAGAGAGAGAGAGAGAGAGAGAGAGAGAGAGAGAGAGAGAGAGAGAGAGAGAGAGAGAGGGGGGGGGAGAGAGAGAGGGAGAGAGAGAGATCGTTTTTCACTTAATTTGTCTTGGGTATTGTTTTTGAAATTGTAAAATGCAAAAACATGAATAAAAACTAAATCTTTACAGTGAATCACTGAATGAAGCAAAAAAAAAAAAAAAGTCAATTATATGCTAAAGAAAGCATCCGAATTCAGGTCAGAAAAAGATATAAATATAAGAGGTGTAAACTGTGAGCATGTCTGTGGCAAGAAACAGTATGGTGACAAAAAATAGTTTTAACACAGAAGTAAAGGAAAAAATGGCTTGATGTGGCATTGTGGTATTCAACACAAAGGCCCATGGAAAGCTGTACAGTAAAAGAAAGGGGATGTGGTGGTGGTAATGAATGTGTATATGTGTGTGTACGGGAGGAGAGGGGGGTCTCTGTTTGTATTAGGTATTAGGCATTAGGTACTTTATAGTCACAGAGGCGTCTCTGTGAAATTCGGGTTGCTCTCACCTGGAAAGGGCGTCGCAGCCAGAGGTGCGCCACCCAATTTTTGTGTGACTGATGAGGAAAGAAAGGGGGGGGGGGGGGGGGGGGCAGTAAATTTTGACCAAATGACAACTTTTTCGTTGCCACTGGGTTTAACGCATGCTAAATGTTTGTGCCAGTGTGTGTGTCAATGTGTTTGCAGGACCATGTATGCATGACTGTTTGCATGCAAGGATGTTTTTGGTCCAGTGTAAGCAACACATTCCCATCAATGCATCGTCATCTAGTCATCATCATGAGTACAGGGCTCCCAACTGTCCCGCAAAACAAGGGGTCCCAGGGACTCCTTCACTTACAGCATAGAGGGTCCTAGAGGCGGGATAGCGGGTCCCAGTGACATTGCGAATGCTAAAAAGAATGTTTCTAGTGCATCCCTGGGACCCCCTGCACATTCTTTTAGGGGGTCCTTTAGAATTTTAGTACTTCATAGACCCCAAAATGGGGGTCCCTGGGAGCCCTGGGAGTATCACCTTGTAATTAACTAAGGTAACTGACATAGGCTGTGTGCACATATACGCGCAAATTCCAACCGGAAACCCATCTGCAATCCACCAAAAAAATCTGAAAGTAAGAAATATGAAGGAGTGTGCATATACAGTGGAACCTCCCCTATAAGACCTTCAAAAATCATCCAAAATCAGGTCTTATAAGGGAGGGGTCTGATAAGGGAGGTAATTTTAATACTTACAAAGAAGGGCAATGTCTCAGAAAAGTAGGTCTTATGTGGGAGGGAGTCTTATAATGGGAGGTTTTATAAGGGAGGTTCCACTGTACTCGTGGAAACCCGTCCGCTTATTTCTTACTTTCTTTCACTATTTTTTGCGGGTTGCGGGTGGGATGTGTGCATAGGTTCCCACGTATAGAGGTGTAGAGTGGCACAGTGGTAGCACGTTCGCCTCGTGTCAAGTAAACTCGAGTTCGAACCTGGGTACAGGGGATTTTTTTCCTCTCATTCTGCACTAGGCCTTAACGGTCTGAACGTGGAGTCTTTCGGATGAGACGATAAACCGAGGTCCCGTGTGCCCATGCACTTAGCATACGTTAAACCCAGTGGCAACGAAAAAGTTGTCATTTGGTTAAAATTTACCCATCCCCCTTTTCTTCCTCATCATTCGCACAAAAATCGCATGCCCAAAAAAAAAATGGGTGGCGCGCCTTTGGCTGTGACACACTCTCCAGGTGGGAGCAACCCGAATTTCACAGAGACGCCTCTGAGACTATAAATACCTAATATATGTGCAAGCACCCTAACACTGTGTGTACCTGTCATCACGATGGCCGTCATTACATCCCTTTTTCACCAGCTGCAGTATTCCCCCTTGAAGACAGGTTCCCTCGGAGGCTCTGGTTTGCAGGTTGTCCAGATGGGGCTTTATCAGGTGTAGCAAACGTTTGAAGCGTTCCGTGCACCGGTAATTGAACTTGGCATCCCCTGAAACTGAGTGCATCCAATGGCTGGTACCCACGTGTCATCATATCTGGCCACAAGGAGCGCCATATTATGGGAGACCACCATCTTAGTCAGTAACTTTTTTTGAAAAATGCCAGATCGATGCTGCATATTTGGCTGTTCCAATTCGAAACTTATCTAAACTGTATTTATAACATCTGGATGTTTTCTTTACACATTTAGATAACATTTTCACTTTGTTTACACACAAATAAGGACTAAGATGGCGACACTTCCGTTGGAAGGGTCGAGATGCGCACGCAGGTGGGGGGGAGCCATATCTCCAGTTCTACAGATGAACTAGCCACAATGAATGTACATTGTAAAGGGCCAAGGCCTCTATGCAACTGAACCATCAATCCATATGCAGAGTCTTATAATTCCAAAGCATACGACATCTCTCAAAACTGAGTTTGTTTGTCCGACTGTCACTTACACTTTTCTTCTGAGACTTCTCCCTTCTCCCTGATTCAGTTGGCCAATGTTTTAGCTGGACAAAGATTTTATAATAAATCGAAATATCGCTCTTTTAACACGGTGTTGCTGATTTTATTTCGTCTTGTCTTAAACTTCTCCCTAACTCAGACCTGCCTACTTGGAATTTTCCCAATCAGTAGCCCAGCCATCAATTTTCAGTAGCATGGCAAATTTGTTCGTAGCATCCACAAACGACGGCAATCAATTTGTTCTCTTCCTGAGCCGAAACGTACTGTTTATGTTTCGCCGATTGAAAGTGTTGACGGTCGTCTCTACCGCCACGACTCACAGCGAAGTCTGCATGGCAGAGGTTGCAGTGAGCATGGTTCGCACCAAGTCGACTTCTGATGATGCAAGGCCACTCCTCCGTGTAAGCTATTTTAAAAACTTGTGCGGCAGGCAGATGTTTTTTCTTAGAACAAGATGGTGTGCCAGATGATTTTCGTTTTCTGGTTTGGGTTGGGTTTTTTCGTTTGAAACATCTCCCGAATCGCTACTGCTGCTGGAGTCCGCCATTTTTTTCAGCGAAAGTAATAAGAACGCATGCACAGTCACTGATAAAAACGGAAGTGACTAGGTTATCGCGCATGACACGGCGTCTGCTCTTAGAAACAGACAAAACCGGGAACGGCATAAGCAAAAATAAAATGCGGCGGCATTTTGTTTTCTCCGTAGCAATGTTAAGGTTGCCATAGCTCCATAGCCAAGCTTTATTTTTCGTAGCTGCTACGGCCAAATCGTAGCAGTAGGCAGGTCTGCTAACTGATGATAGACTTTAAAACGTATGCACTTTACCATAAATAAATAAGATAAACACCATTATTATAGCCTCCTCCCCCCCTTCCCAAACAGTCTAAATAAAAAAGCAATTGTAAAAGACGAATGTGTGTGTGTGAATCAAATAAAATCAAATCTATTTTTTTCTATAAAAAACGCAACATATTTTATATGACGCAATAAAGAAACACAGGAAACAAACAACGAAACTGTTGATTTGTTATATTTCTGGATAGCAACTTTTAAAGTAATTGTCCACATATTTTTCAAACTCGCAAACTAAACAGATTGTGTGTGCGTGTGCATGTGCGTTGGTCCATGTGTGCATGCGTGTGTATGTGTGTGCCTGTGCACAAGCATACATCATGCGAGTATTCTTGTGTATATGTCAGGGGTGGGATTTGACCAAAGAAAAAAAACAGGAAAACTAGATTTTCAACAGAACCCACACGGCTGATATTGTTTTCTGTGTTGACAATGTTATTTCTGCCAATTTGACATTTTGTGTGTACGAAAAAAAAAAAAAAAATGTGTTCAACAAAGATCCTAAAAAAAAACCAATGTGTGTGCAGACACAAGTCACTTACATGATGTGCACTAAAAGCATACATCATGTGAGTATTCTTGTGTATATGTGTGTTAGAATAAAATTAATAAAGGCAGGAAGAAAAGGGGATATGGGAGTCACAGAAAAAAGGAAATAAATCATACATATTTTCTTTGTTTCAGTTCTTGAGGTAACCATGCTAATCATAACGCTTGAACTAGTCCATGTATAATTGTTTTCTGGCACTCCAAACAACATCATCTAACTGAGCAAACTCTTCCAATGTCCATCCAAAATGCTCTCCAGTCTAGGTCAGGTCAGGTCAGAAAACTTAGGACAACTAGGCCTCGCTCCCTCTTGATGTGTCCTTTCTGATTTTTGCTTTATATTCTATAGCATGATTGGCATGACTTTTGGATGTGTTAAGCAAACTCATATTTTAATTGTTGAAGCTTTGGGTCTTTGTCGAGGAGGTTTTTGAACTGATTACGGTTAGATGCCAACTTCATATGTGCTGAAAGAGAAATCCAGTATTTAGTGACTCTGTTCCTAAAGAAATTCTTTCTAATGTTAGTTCTGCTTTATTGGGTTAGTATTTTTAGTTAATTATTGCTAAATTTTGAGTAGTTACAGGGCTCCCAATCGTCCCACAAAACAAGGGGTCCCAGGGACTCCTTCACTTACAGCATAGAGGGTCCTAGAGGCGGGATAGAGGGTCCCAGTGGCATTGCGAATGCTAAAAAGAATCCTTTCTAAAGCATCCCTGGGACCCCCTGCACATTCTTTTAGAGGGTCCTTTAGAATTTGTGTACTTCATAGACCCCCAAATGGGAGTCCCTGGGAGCCCTGAGTTAGAAAGTTGAAACAAATGTGTGTTAGTAAAATCAGAACTGCGAAAAATTTCATAAACATTTATTAAATCACAAAACTAAACAGTCTAAACCGTAGAACACATCCCGTGCTCGTTCACAGACAGAGCAACAGAGTTACCTGATTTTTTCCTCTTCATTGAGATGTTCTGGTGCCTTGCCTCCAACCTCGTGGCAGTGTCGGTGATGTCTGCCTTGGAGTACAGCTCATACAGTAGCAGCCCATTGCTCTGACACGCCGCTTTCAATACCGATACACAGCGAGCATCACTAGACACACCTGCACAACAAACAAACCAACAAAATTGTCAAATGCAACAGTCCTTAAAGGATTGATAAACACCAGACCTGTTTACCCCCAAATCTTCACTGTCAGTAATCCCAAGCTCTGAAATCAGTAATTTCAGTGAAAGGAATTTTCGCTACCGTCAGAACTAAGTAAATCAAGCAGAGCAGCCCATGGTGTGTCTGTATGATCATTTCATCCGTGAAAGAAGTACATGCAACACAAGAATGTCACAATAATGACCTCCAGAATGGCCAGTGTCAATAATCCTAGCGATTTTCTGCTGCCCGTGTGTCTGAAAGAGTGAAACAAGAAAATAAAACAATTCATGATAAGCATCCCCTCCATCAAGCTCCAAAAGCTTTCCTATGAACACGATAATGATTACAATACATCTTCAGTATGATGAAGGTGGAAGATCAAATGAAGAAGAAGAAGAAGAAGAAGAAGAAGAAGAAGAAGAAGAAGAAGAAGAAGAAGAATGTATTCATAATTACCTTCAAAGCAGCCAGTCTCGATGATTCTGGCGATTTTCTGTTGCTGGTGCATGAAGAAGGTGAGATAGAACAGTCCCTGGCAGGCATCTCCACTGCCAAATTCCAGCAGCGCTTTCTCCAGTTTGGGCACAAAGACCTTCTCCTTGGTGATGATGCCGTCGGCAAACATGGCCTCCTCATGACCCTTGATCAGCTCCATGCCTTCCAGGCAACACTGCAGATTCTCCTTGACTTGTTCGTCTGACGAATTTAACCACAGAAACATGCATGAATGCGTGCGTGCAAGCATCCTGTTGACATGAGCTGTGTGAACATACACGCATTATAACTTCCGAAACTATTGATGGGTAGCAGATCCATTGTTAGTTTAGTGCACAAGATACGTCTACATTCATGGAAAACTAAATACATAGAAACTAATTGTCTCTGCACTCAGAGATTATCAATTCATCATTTACTATTAGAATGCTAAATACAGAATGTTCAATATGGACTTTTTTCATAAGTATAATAATACCAAGAATATCTTAAGTGACGCAGAAATTGACATTGCTTTAATTGCGAAATGAATGCTGTCCACGCCTATTGGAAGCTTACTGTAGATGTTTTGCTTTATGTGCTGTTATAATTGTTTTTTAAACTTGCATGTATTAGACATTAAATTAAAGATTCATTCATTCATAACTTCTGAAACCGATCGGCCAAAAAAATCTAGAAGAAATAAATATGAAGGAGAGTGCACACAGACCCAGAAACCCATCCGCACATTCCATCTGCTTATTTATTACTTTCGTTTTACTTTACTTGCGGATTGTGGATGTGTTTCTGCATGGAAGTTGCGCCTTACCTTACATTTTTCCACTTTAAAATAGCTGATCTGCTGAGAGTTCATTACCCTGTTTGCTCTTCAACAGTTCAACATCCCTGTGATCATATTTTCCTGCTCAATGATCACTGGCATTCAAATTTCCATGTACAGATCCACACACTATACGCCTTCAGGGCTCCCAAGGACCCCCATTTGGGGGTCTATGAAGCACTAAAATTCTCAAGGACCCTCTAAAAGAATGTGCAGGGGGTCCCAGGGATGCACTAGAAAAATTCTTTTTAGCATTTGCAATGCCACTGGACCCTCTATCCTGCCTCTAGGACCCTCTATACTGTAAGCGAAGGAGTCCCTGAGACCCCACAAGCCCTGGTTTGTTGCCTTTAGTACCGGTAATATGGGTGTTAAACCATTGTGGTGCTTAAATGCGACATTAGCGGTGAAAGGGTTAAAACACATTACACAGGTGACCAATAATAGACACTTGACTTACTGTCCTTTGAACTGCGCGCATAGTCATGTTCATCTTGGCCAAAGTCAAGGACAGACTGATCGGCCGGCGGTTCATTCAGAGGCACAGACATCTGCAAAATAAGGTTTTTTAAACTTTTATTTAAAAAGAAATTGTTAAAAAGTTAAAAAGTCAAAAATCGTTTTATTTTATTTGAATTTGTATAGTTTTGTTTGTTTGCTGTGTTAGCTGTGTCTTTTGCTGCTTATTCTACATCTAAGGTAAAATATGTCATATCCAATATTTTCGAAGAAAAAAAAGAACAGCTTTAGTTCTGCCGATTCAAATATGGTTTATTAAACTGAAGTAAAAAGCTGACAAAAACGTATGAAACTTTTAACATTTCTTACCAAATACATGGTGTTTGCCCAATCAATAACAGAGTCAATGTCTACAGTACAACTTGCAAGACTAGTTCTCAAAAGACCTGATCAGCTGATGGGTCACAGATCATATAACATTATATTGATCACCATTCTTGATTTTTGCTAAAAGTAGTAAAACAATTTCAAATCGTTTCTTCTGAACAAGTTTACTTTCATGGGCAAACTTGCAGTTTAGCTACCCCCCACCAAATGTTTTCATTGAAAATTTCACTAAGAAGCAACATTTGCCTTGCACTGAAGAGATATGGTCAGCATCGGGTTGGGATTAGTTTCAATTCATGAAAATGAAAGTGAAAGGACAGCACTTTTTGTTTGAGATTGAATGCCATAAATAATGATAAACACGAGGGGAGTAGCTGAACTGCAATCGTGTCTTTTCCATTTTGTATCCTAAAATAATGTTTGAAAGAGATCAGATGTGCATAAGTATGATTAAGTGTCCACACACACAAACATACACACACTGTATATATACATACACACTGACATGTGACCACCCCCCATGGTTGTAAAGGGGTGTGTGTGTGTGTGTGTGTGTGTGTGTGTGTGTGTGTGTGTGTGTGTGTGTGTGTGTGTGTGTGTCAAGTCAAGTCAAAATGATCTTATTTGGTTTTCTGGATGTATGCGTGTGTGTGTGTGTGTGTCTGTCTGTGTGTGTCTGTGAAGTCAAAAATGTTACTTTCAGATGGAACATTGAATAAGCAATAATGGTTTGCTTTTTTACATCAAGCCATCTAATGATCTATAACACACACAAAAAAGAAGAAAACGAACGTGTGTGTGTGTGTGTCACTGTGTGTGTGAGTGAGTGAATGTGTGTGATGGGGGGGGGTCTCTGTGTGTGTGTTTGTGTGTGTGTGTGTGTGTGTGTGTGTGCGTGTGCGTGTGCGTGCGCGCACATGAGAGAGCGAGAACTTATGGTGGAGTCACATGCAGTTGGCTGCATTTAGTGGTTTGGTGAGGTCGATTGATGGGTCTCAAGTTCTTTCCTGGTTTTTAAATGTTACTATTACATACCTAACTTATGATAAGTTAGGTATGTGATAGTAAAATTTAAAAACAATTTTTTTTTTTTACTTCTTTGCTTGATAATTGTATTACGTGGGAAATAAACTGAATCTGCCACTAAATTGTAGATCAGACTGTCCAGAATGTTAGCCAAACTTGAACTGCACTAGTCAGTGACTGGGTGCATGTCTGTACTGTGTACATACGTTTATAAGTCACAAAACTAAGTTCTGTTATTTAAATCTTCTTTCAATCTTTGCAGTGGGTCACTGGATCATCTGGGTGGCCACAATCATTCAATCAACACATCGATTTTTATGCCACAGAACCTGAATCGTAGCACGTTTAAGATCTCTAGTACATGACAACTTACCATTGAAAATTACTGGGGAAAACTACAATCTTTAATGCAACATGCGCATATTAGTGACCCTTAGAGGAGCCAGGTAAGTCACAGTTTAGTGAAACTAGCAAGCTTTCTGTGGGTTTTTC
>JAGGCT020001431.1:10000-25000 GCA_017654935.2 Phymorhynchus buccinoides
CCTGCCCAAAGAGGTATGACACATTGAAGTCCCGCATGGGTGCACCATCTTGCAGGACGTCCTGAATTGCAGGATTTTTAAATTCCCTAGTCCGGCGTCGCCGGATTATAAGACACATTTACTACACGCTGATAACGGTAAGCCGCATGGATGCTCCATCTTGCTGGATTTTTAAATTGCCTAGATCCAGCATCTCCGGATTATGAGACACATTTACTACACGCTGATAACGGTAAACCGCATGGATGCTCAATCTTGCAGGACGTCCTGAATTGCAGGATTTTAAAATTCCCTAGCAGACTGTGATTGTTATGATGGAAAATTTGTATTGCGTGTGTTGTAAATTATGTAAGAGTATGTTGATGGAAATTTTGCTTCGTGTTGCAGTTTTTAAAGTTTGTTGTTGGAACAGACAATTTTCGGAAGAAAAGAATAAGTGGAGAGCGCTGCGTGAAATTTGAGTAGTCTATATTGACCAAACCGATCAAACCAGAACAAAAGAGGGGCGATGACAAGCTACAGCAACCTGATACTGACTGTACACAGGAACAACGTTTAATCCCACATTTAACCCAGCACCACGAAAGGGACATTAAGTCGCTGGTCTAGTTTCTCACAACAGGCTTGCAAAGTCAAAAATCTAATTTTTTAGTCAATTTTGAGTTATGAGTATGTTCATTTTCTCTAGCATCTCATCTTTGATATTTATATAAAGGACAATCTTCGTTATAGTCTCTAAATACTCAAAAAAGTGCTTTAAAATGAGTAGGTTGATGCATTTTTTTCTGCAGCTGGGCTAAGCATTAGACTGATTTTTTCAAAATGGCTGACAGTCACCGTACCAACTTTAAATGCTCATAACTCTAAAACGGAAAAAGGTTACAAGAATGGTTCTTATATCACTTGAAAGAGGATTGTCTGAAGTTTTAATCTGTAGCATTTTCTTAGATTGTTCATTTTGACACTTAAGTTAATGTCCCTTTCGTGGTGCTGTATCACATCTTAGGCCCTCTGGAGAAGCTCAAACTGAGTGTGTAATCAAACGCAGCATGCATGGGGCGAGTGCATAAGCGAGTTTAGCTTCCTGTTTGACCGATTCTGTCAAGGGGGATCACTTGCATGCACTATAAGATTACTCCCCTTAACTCATTCAAGTCGTTCCATCCATATATGTGCGGAATTAATACAAAGCTGTCAGTTTGATGCATTTGCTTCAAGGGAAGTAAATCTGTATGCACACCACACTTTGGTCACTTCTAAACTCGCTTCGCTCCCTTAGACCACAATTTTGCCTCTTACTTTGCGTTTGTAATGGTTTGTTGTGGGGGGGGAACCAATTGCTGTTAGAGAGAAAATATAAAAGTATGTATGTATATTAGAGTTTTTCTTTATAAAGTATGTATATAAAAGGTTTGATCTACCACTTCCCTATGTCTGAACCTGAAGTAAAAACATGTAATCTTCTTTCATTTCTCCTTTTGTTTGTGTATGTTTTGTTTGTGTGCATGGCTGGAGTGATTTGTGAGTTTTTTCGATAATTCAAAATCGTTGCGATGCGAATGAGTCAATAACTTCCAAACAATTCCTGTTGTATTCTTGCAGGCTGTGGTTTTTTTTAGTTTTGTTTTATGAATGGAATCGTCTTTTTATGAATATGTATGGGATTTTGTGTGTGTGTGTGTGTGTGTGTGTGTCAGACTTGTTTACCCATATGATTTCACCATATTTTGTACACATATTTGACAGAAATATGATTGATATGGTAAATAGGAAAAAAATATGGTGAAAACAAATCTGACATCTCATTTCTGTATATTGCCTGATTCAGGAAACAGGTGCGTTATGTGTGTGTGTGTGTGGTTGTTGTAAATTTAAATGGATGACACTTTTGACACAGTATTTCTATAGTTATGCAAATGTATGCATGTTTGCTTTTTTTAATTTTTATATCAAACTTTCCTGGTGGAGTACTCCTATTTTGTGCAAAAATACACTTATTTTTTATTTTGAGTACACAAAGCCCAATCTCAGAGTAAGCATGTCTGGTGTGTGTGTGTGTTCCCTAAGGCGGTGTCTCTGATGATGGAGTGGCTGCGCGGCCACAAGGACAACCCGTACCCCAACGACGACGAGAAGGCCATGCTGATCAAGCAGACGGGGCTCACCATCAACCAGATCAACTACTGGTTCACCAACGCCCGCCGGCGCATCCTGCCCAAGTGGGCCCAGTGCAAGTGACCTTGACCTTCGACCTTTTGACCTCTTCGGCCTTTCCCCGCCACAGACGAGTTTGTCAACTTTTTTCCCCCAAAAGTACCTTTCTCCTCTTGACTTCCCTGGCAAGAACGCAAAAAAGTCGACCGAGGCTCTTTTCAAGGAGGAATGTGTCAACTTCTTCCAGTCCTGGGAACGTTTAAGTACCTTTTTTTTTTCTCCTCCTAAACTCCCTAACAAAAGAAACAAATCAAGGTTCTTTTGATGACTATGTGAACTTCTTCCAGTTGCTGAGGCGTTCTGAGTACTCCCCCCCCTCCACCCCCCACCCCCACCCCTCCTAATCTTGCTAACAAACAAACAAAGAAGTCAAGGCTCCTTTTTGCATTTCTTCGTTTTTCTGTGTGTGTCTTGACTTTGACCAACGAAAGCATTTATGGACCGTGGAACTTGGTTGGGGGGGGGGGGGGGGGGGGGGTGGGGGGGGGGGGATTATATTTGTTGGTTTGCACGCAAGGTTGTGTTATTGACGTGTTCAGTTTTGATCCTTCTTGTCTATCTTTCCCCTTCCCCTCCCCGCCCTAATCCCCCACCCCCCCTCCCCTTTCCCCTACCTTATAATAAGGTCACCCCCCCCAGAAAAGCCTAAAACAAGGAAGGACTGGCTGTTGGATCAGTGAAACACGGAAAGACCTCACGGTTTGTACATTAACTCCCTCCTTCCCTCCTTCCCTCCCCTCCCCTCCCCTCCCCTTCTGCCACAGTTTGATTTTTTGTCAGAGCAGCATTTTTTTCGTTTTTTTGTTTGTTTCGTGTTGTGCACAGTATAGCGACAACAACAACAAAAAGATCACCTGGTTTGTGTGACCTTTTTTGTGTCAGAAACGTACGACTTTCAGATTGTGGTTTCGGTTTTTATTTTGCGCGTGTGTGGATGTTGGGTTTGGTGTGATGGGGAGGGGTTATGAGGATGGGTGGGTGGGTGGGTGGGGAGAGAGGGGCGGCTAGGGGTGATGTGTTTCTGTGAATGTGATATTTCTTCTCATCCCTGTGGTTTCTGCTATGCACTGGTAATGTAGATCACCAATCTGCTAAAGAAAAGAGAGAAAAAACAACAACTCTTCCTTTATTTACCCCTCTGTTGCCTGTTGGAGTTGTGGTTGGTTGTATGTTCGTAGTGCCTACAAAAAAGTCTTTGGCCCGTTACTCAGCTTTGATGATGATTTGCTACTTTCCCCCCTCCCCCCGCCTCCTCCTGCTGCAAACTTCTGTGTCCGCTTTACTTGTGATTTGTTGAGTTGTTCTTACTTAAAAGTCTGTGGTATATAATCTGTTCTTCAGACTGCTTTTTCTCGAAGAAGAAACAACAACAAAACAACAAAACCCCAAAGACTTGTCACCGCTATCTATCACGGCATCTTATGCATTTACAGTAAGTTTATAGGATTACAATTTAACAGAGGAGAGATGAGAATGATGGTTGAATTTTGGATCCTCTCTCGACAATTCATGGTGTCTTGATTCATTCGTGTCTGTGAAAGCAATAACATTTCCATTCTTATCTTCTTGCTGTTTCGTACTTTTCTTTTCTTAGTTGCCCCGTCCGCTCCCGCCTTTCTAACCCCCACCCCCTCTCACACACACACACACACACACTCCCTTCTCCTTCAAATCTGATATTTTTGTTTAAAAAATATTATTCTGATGACCTTTATCTAACTGGTGGTCAGTTTACTTAACTGGTAATCGCTGGGGGGGGGGGGGGGGGGGGGGGGGGGGTAGTGGTTGTGGAAGAAAAGTGAGGAGCTAATCGGAAAGAATTCAGATCTGTGTGTGTCCGTGTGTTCATTTGATTCTTGTGTGCGTGCGTGCGTGCATCGTGCTTGTGTGTGTTTTGAAGGTGATATTAGATCAGGGAATCAAAAATCATAGGATGACAAAAGTGTGTGTGTATGTGTGTGTGTAAAAATAAAGAAAAATTTAAATATAGTGTATACTGTTTATCCATGTTTGTATTGTATATAATACAAGATTAGCATTGACGTAAATAGGTTTATGCCTGTTGAATTGGGCAGGATAATATATGGTTCTGAATCACACATGAATGTTCGTTATCATCTTTGTTCAAGAGAATCAAGATCACAGGGGCACCAATAGAAAGCAGCAATTTATCCATTTATTTAGTCGCCTATACAATCTTCTTTAAAATTCAATGCAGTATTTCAAAGAATTAGTACTCATGATTTATTTTCAACGTAAATATAACTTCCGGCAAGGCATTGGTAAGATTTTTTTGGATTTTTTTTTAAAGACATGTGCAACCTTTAGCAAGGCATTATACTAGAAAACATTCGGGGGTGGGGGTGGGGGTGGGGAGGTTGTGTGTTGTGGTATTTCATTTCTGAGACAATGTTATTTTTCTGTATGTACGAGTGACGATGCTTGTTGTGTGTGTGAAGTTAACGGGTATTGTGTATAAATTATTTCGAATCAAAATGGCCAAAGTTGTGAGAAGAAAAAAAAAAAAGAGAAGAAAAAAAGCAAGACCAATGCTTTATAGTGATGTCTTCATTTGCTTGGTTACAACTGAAATTAACGGTTTATATTACATGGGTGCAACTTTTTCTGCTATACAAGGATTTCCTGTTTTTGAATTTTTACCAGAAAAGGAATTTCCTGGGTTTTTAATTTGTGCAACAAGATCTTTGTGTGTCTACTGTATTTTTCAAGCACTTTAAAATAAGCATTTGTATATAAATTGTGGAAAAGGCAAACTAAAATACCTTCATAAATAATTTTTTTCTTCAGCTGCAGGGGGACATTACCCCTAGACCCCGGCCTTTCAGGGTTTTTTCATTTTGTGTAGTTGCACCCTTGATATTATGTTGCTGTGGGTTTTTTTTGTACTTCTATTGTCATCATAGTAAGTGCGAAACATTGGCATGTTATAAAAGCAAAACGGAAGGGGCGATTTTTTTTCTTTTTCGTGGCATTATCGCGATTGAATTCCGCTCTTCTTGCGTAGAGGAAATGACGCGTTGACTTTTCGATAGCTGCTGTGGTTCGCGAAAGGTAAGGCCAGTTTTATTTCAGCTATCTGATTAATTTTTTAAAAAACAATTTTTTTTTAAAGGAAGTTATCGGAGATTAAGAAATAAAGGGTGGTATGTTATTTGTTCATAAAAACGGTGCAGTTCAGATGTTTTCCTAAGTTGTATTGGTCACAGCTTAAATAGCGCTTGTGTGCGTGTGCAAGCATGCGTGCGCTTGAGAGTGTGTGTGTGAGTGTGTGTGTCTGTGTGTGTGTGAGAGTGTGTGTGTGTGTGTGTGTGTGTGTGTGTGTGTGTGTGTGTGTGTGTGTGTGTGTGTGTGTGTGTGTGTGTGTGTGTGTGTGTGTGTGTGTGTGTGTGTGTGTGTGTGTGTGTGAGAGTGTATGAGAGAAGGAGCTCAAACCAAAACTATGCATTGTTTACATTTGTTCTCTTCATCGTTTAAATAAGTTGTTTAGCTGTATTGCGGTTTTTTTATATATAAGGTGTAGTTGATCGATTGCAATGCAATACAAACTTTGGGGTGTTGTTTTTTGTAAAACATATTGCTTACACTTGAACTTTTTCTGAAATTGTTTACATCATAATTTTTGGAACCGCTCTTTTTTTTAACTCTAATTTGGCGTCCATTGTCCATTTTGCAGACGAAAAAAAAAAGAAAAAAGTTTCTTTTAAGTGTTGTCGACTTAAAATAGAAAATGCAAATATTCCAAGAAACAAGATGACTCAAGCAGACCTGTTTTCCCTACGGATTTGTCCGTAAATATTACGTTTTGAGACCTCCGATTACGCTATTACAGTCAGCAACACAAAAGTCCGCATTTCCGCTGAACGAGTGCGGGAAAAAAAGAAGACGAAGAAATCAAAAGAAGGCATGGCGTTCGAGCCGTACTCGCTACTGTGTCATCTGCTGCCAAAGGTATCACTTTGAGTGATGTCCCTTGAATGAATACTTCCGGTTTATTTCTCCATGCTGCCATTTTTGTAGGTAAGAAGTGCAAAATTTTGGCAGTTTCGAAGTTGGGTTTGGATGGGAAGTTGCAGCATGCGTGTATCCCCCCCCCCCCCCCCCCGCTTAACAAAAGGTTTGACGGCAGCGAAAAATTCTGGTGAAAGGATTTCTCGGACAGCAAAGTTACGGACAGATGGCTGAAATTACTGTTTTCAGAGCTTGGGATTACTGACAGTGAAGATTTGGGGTAAACAGTCTGCTCAAGAGAGAACAACATTGATAATGATGTTGATAATTATAATGATTAGGATCAATATGAGCAATGATTATGATCAATATGAGAAATAATTATGATAATAATTGTATTAATAATAATAATATAATCATACTTTTGGTCCAGACAGTTGAAGGGAAGTAACTCTCATAACACCGGGATACTTGCCTTGTTTTTCTAGCCAAGGAATCAATACGTTTTGTTGTTATTTCCCGTTTGAAATGAAATCCTGTGCTGTCGAACACGAACTTATGGTCTGGATTACCTCCTAACCGAAAGATCTGACAAAGTTCACGAATCCAAACCTTGTGGTTTTTTAACCAAGGTAAGACTGCCTCATGTGACTAGATCAAATTTTGTTTCCCGCACAGAAGAGGTCACAAGCCATGTGACTCGATCAGACTCTATCAGTGAAATTTAGAACCCGCCCTATTTGGCCCTGTCACCTGACTGGGCCCGACTTTGAGTCAGACTGATCGAGTTAGATGGTATGCAAATGAGGTCAAACGTCATGACCTGATCGAGTCACATGAGGTAGTCACATAGTCTGTCGCCGGCTTTAGCTGTACGTCACTGACCAGTATCGTATATCTTTCTGAAAAAACAACAAATCACTGACATGTTCTACTACTATACCTTCAGCTGGTCTTTGCGCTACCCCAGTCTCTGTAGGTTTTTTATGATTGACGAGTCAGCATGTGACTACAAAATAAAAGAAGGCCAAAATGCGTCAGTGGAGACACTGCACTGATTCTGACTTGGAGTCAATCCAGTGGTGTTCAATTCTAATGGAGTGGAAGTTCTCAAAAGCTTTTTTGGGGGGGTGACATTATTTGAGAAACCAGAGAGAGAGGGGTGCATGAGATGTCTAAGATGTTATCATTTAGAAAGCTAAATGAACAATATTATGCACACACAAAAACGTTTATGAATTACTGAAGATACGAGAAAAACATTGGTTGTGGAGAGAAGAAGAAAAAAATTCAAGTTGCCATCTCATGGATTTTCAGAATGTATACATTCTTTGCATGTTCTTTTTTAACAACTGTTCCATTTCGTGTATCACTTTTCCCTTATGTTTTGGTGGCTTGTTGTGAATGTTCGAAAGTTTATGCATAAACTGATGAAATGAGTAACTGGATTCTGAATGGCCAGTTGATAACCAGTGTCTTGGATCACAGAGGAGTCCTGATTTGAAATGTGATAGAATCGAAACCATGATCTATGCAACAAAAAAAGTTGTGGCTTTTATTAATGCTTTAATTCAGTATGCAAATTGTAAAAGGGAATTATTATTTTTAGTTGATTGTGGATATGGGTTTATTTATATGTTTCTTGATTTTCTTATTTATTTATATTTTTATTAATTGTATGTAAACTTTAGTGATGAATTCAAAATGGATGGGGTTTTTTGGTCAGTTTTTTTTTTTGGAAGGGGGGTTGTTGTTAATAATCAATGCAGACAAGTTGATCTTCTCAGTGAGTGGCCTAGTACTTACATTTTCTTTGTACTTTCTTTCGCACCAAGCACTTTTGATAACTTGGTTTTGTGTTTGTCGACGTTTTGCTATGATGTAAGCGTGCAAGAATGGTCACATGGTGTGTGCAGTTGATTGTGTCGTTTATGTGCAGTTGATTGCGTTGTTTCAGATGACGATGAGTGCCTGGCTATGATCTATTTTTGATAATTGCTCTGGATCTAGCAAAGTTATCATCACCTCGAAAACAATAATTTTTCTCCCAATTTTTTAAAAATTAAAGTGGTATTGACAGTTTTAATCTGTCAAGTCTTCCCTTCAGTTTGGCATAAGTTAAAATTAATGATGTTTCTCTTTTTTTTTTAATTGATCGTAAACTGCCCAATTACTTTTTTGGCCAAAGCAGTCAGTGACACAAATAGAATTCTTATAATACAGGAATTGTTCTGAAATAATTAAGTGGAGTAATTTCATGGTGTGTGGGAGTGATCTTGCCTAATTCAATCGGTCAAACAGGGGAAGTCACTCTACTATCAGGTAGATCACCAGACCTTACCTCGTGCGTTTGAGTAGACTTGCATCACTTAGAACACTGCGTCATTCTAAAATTGATGTAATTTAAATGTTTACGTCACATTTTGCAAGTTCTCTCAGTTTGTGGATACTGGCCGCCCCTCATTTTTCTAAAAAGAATGTTTTCAAGTCGCTGACTCGCATCGTGCGGTTTCAAGCTTCGATGCCATGGTTGCCGTGGTTTTGACCGAGTAAGTCGAGGTAATCAACTGTAATTTTCACGAAGTGCTCTCCCCTAGTTTTTTTCCAGAAAATCGTCTATTGAACTAAAAACATCGCAATGCTACACATTAGCACAAAGAGATGAAGATAAAACATTGAACAAATTTTTTTTTAAAAGAAAAAAAGGACTTTTTCCAAGGATAAAAATGGGGTCAATTTGTTTGTAAACATAATGGTTTGGTGAATCAAATAGAAACCTTTTAAGAACTATCAGACTAACAAGGCAATGAAGTTAGCCCCTCATAATACTCTCACAATACATCTGTATCATTACAAATTTGGGACTTTCCTGGAGTTGCACTGCCTCCGGGCATTGCCCCCAGGATCGTTCCCACTATCTACTAATGTCCCATATGTGTCTGTTTCAGACCGGAGGACGTTAAACGGATTTTCATCTTCAAAGTTAACTCCTCCAAAATACAACTACCCAAAGTTCAATCATAAATGACATTAATGAAATTTAGTTTAAAAACAACAAACACACAAACAAAATAGCTAGCAACTTGCAAGTCACAAAGTTCGCATTCCGATTCCTAGCATTTCAAGGCTACGGCTACGGCTGCGGCTGCGTAATAATTCAAGAGGCAGGCTTTCTGGGTGACCTGTTAGTTATGTGGTCAAGTGGTGCACAACTGCAAGGTCAAAACTCACCCAAGTGCTAGTCAAGTATCCGCTTCCTTCGCTCTTCACGCCTCTCTTAATAACCCGCCGCCTTGCGGTTAGGGGTTTCCTTGCTGTTTCCCTCTTGAGCTTTAGAGAGAGAAAAAGAAATGTTTATCTTATCTTTTGAAGAGTCCATGCAATTTGTAAAATTACTAATTGGTATGGATGGTCACAGCTTCAGAACTTAATTGTGGAGATTTTTTAATTTAAATCCAGAGCCGTTTATTACCGTATATTACGAACTCTACGGCGATACTTTTTCCCCCCCCCCAGACTGAGACCCTTTGCCAGACCTGTTTACTCTACTCTTTTTGAGTAGTATTTTACTCAATTTGGACCTCTACTACTCTTCAAAATTGAAAATAATGCTCTTTAATTCTTGATTACTACTCATTTTCAGTGAACATTGTTTGATGGCTTAATGAATAAAACTACACATTTCGCACCAAAACTACTCATTTGAGCTATCCTGACTGCTCAAGACTTGTGGAGGGGGTAAACAGGTCTGCTTTGCGCCTTATAATGTGACTAATAATATAATAAGAAACTACCGTATTTTACGGACTATACGGCAATAAGACCGAGACCCCTTGCACCTTATAATGTGACTGATAACATAGTCAGAAAACGCAGTAGCAAAACCTGGATTTTGTGTTACAATTGGGGGTGGGGGGTGCGTCTTATAATCGTGTGCGCCTTATAGTCTGTAAAATACGGTAATGTTTTATATTGCTGTGGTATTTAGAGAGAGCGAGGGTAGCGTGAATTCAGGCAGTGCTCTTTATCAGGGAGTAACGAATGATTAAATGGAATATCTGGCGCTCCCAGCATGGTCGGGTAGTACCCGCAGTACATTTTCAGCTATTTTTGAGTGACATGGTGTGTAGGGGTGGGGGTGGTGTGCATGGGTGAAAGTTTTCCTTCTCAGCAAGGATTTCCTTAATTTTAAAATCAGAAAATAAGGAAATCCTTATTTTCAAATTTTCAAGAAAAAAAGAAAGAAATTGACTGATTTGAGCGACCATAGGCCATGAAGTGTGTTTTCTCCTAGAACTTTTAACTTAAATGTCATTTTAGAGTTCAAAACATTTCATAAATTTGAATGAAAGACCTCAGGAGAACTCACGAAATAGGCATTTATCTGCAAATTCTTGTCAGCTTCTGGGGGGCTTTGCCCTCCAGACACCCCAAGCAGGCCTCTGCCCCTACACCCTGCCGGGGCCTAGGCGGCAGCGGACCCAAAAAGTAGGCCCCTGGAACCGCCTTTTCCTTATTTTCAAAATCTGTCACTTTCACCCATGGGTGTGTGTGTGTGTATGTTCTCTTCGGGATGTAACTTTTTCAACGATCAAAGTTTTATTCATGAATGTTAATGCTACGATTTTTAATGTGGTTATAAAATACCAAAAGCCTTGTTATTGGCAGAGTTTTAGAAAATGGAACTTGCGATGTTGTGTGTTCTTTTTTTGACCCCTTGACTGCCAGAGAAAATGAGAGAAAAAAACACTGGGCAAATCATGCCATGAAAAAGACAACTGATAGAGCCAGTCTGGCAAAATGGTCTGGGGATATAACTCTCTTGACTGTGTTAGAGAAAAAGCCAGCATATCAGAGTTATTCCTCTTCATCAGTGATGATGTCATCAGGTCAGTACGTGATACGTTGGTGGCAGTCAAGAGGTTAACTATCATTATGCAAGGAACGTTTCAACAAGAGATGCAGACACACTCCTGCAGTGAAGAGACGGAAAAACCGAAGTTATTCTTACGTATTTTGTCTGTTGTTTTAGCTCCTACTTTATTTTTATTTTCTTTAATTCCCCCCAAAAAAGTTGGAGAAAAAAAAAAGTAACTAAAGATCATTAGCGTTTGGAAACAAAAACAAGTTTGTTAAAACTTGCATTTTTGTAATAAGTTTGTTAAAACTTGCATTTTTGTGTAGGTTAATCATTCTCTTGCTGTTAAATTGTTTTTAAAATGATTTTATACAAATTATTGTGTCTTTTTTTAGTGTCATGACAGTGATTTAACATTTACAAGAGAGAGAGAGAGAACAACAGACCCGAGGTGGTAGCTACCAATGTTTGTGCATTGAAATTTGAGATGACTTTTTGATGCATGGTTTTTACCCTTTTGATATACACAACTATACTGTGCCTTATGTTTGATTTTTGATATAGCAAATTTCAGAGTTTGATTGGTGAAATAAAACCACACAGGAACCACTCTACTACTGGGTAGCTATTTTTATTGTGGCATTGATTTATCATGAAAGAACCTGAATGTGACAGTTTCTGTCTACAGGGTTCCCACAAATCCTTGAAAACTTGAAAAGTCCTGGAAAACTAGCAAGGTCAGTTCCAGGGCTTGAAAAGTCCTGGAAAAACAACACAGACCCTAAAGTCCCTGGAAAAGTCCTGGAATTTTCTTAATCTGCTAACCAGATTCTCAACTTATCAAGCTAGCAAAACCAAAACTTGATCTCTTTAAAAATATATATTAAAACTAAAAGTTATTATTTTAATTTTTTGTTTTAATTCAAACTTTTGACCGCCTGATGCTGTGAATACAGACGGTCATTCCATTCATTGCATGAGGATGTTTTAGTGGGTGCAGTGTGTTTAGTTTCAAGTCATCAGATTAGTTCGACATTAGCACAGCTCTTACCGTAATGCTTATTGTCCATATAACAAGCAGAAGTTTTAGCCCTTGAAATTTACCAACATGGTCCTGGAAAAGTCCTTGAATTTTTCTTTTAGAGATCTGTGGGAACCCTGTGTCTATGAATTGGGTTAGTTGGGTTTGTAATCCATATAATAAGCTTTTTAAAAAAAAGGAGAAAAATGTTTATAATAAATTTGAGAGAGAACTGGATACGAATCTTTCAGTTCACATTTTAGTAATTTTTTCTCATTTCAGGGAAAAGTCCCAACAATTAAAACCTGAAATTCAATGAATACATTTTGTTTACGCTTTGATATTCTCTAAACAGGGAATCAGTTTGTAATGTCCATGATAATTTTTATTCGTGAGACATTGCAAAATGTTAGTCAGTTTTATTCCCATTGTTACCTTTTTAATAAATAACGTATTTATTACATGGTTTTATGTGTACCATTTTTAGCCCCTAAAAACCAAGGAATTTTTTAATGAACTTTAAAGAACGGCTATATTGTGGCTATTATTAAATGCAGAGAAAATGTGTTTGATAAATTACTCTTCCTTTGCAGTTCTTTCTTTTAAAATCGATTTCTTTAGGAACTAGTTGGAAAATATGAGGGAAAAAACCTATGGCCTTGAAAGAGTATGACCGTTGTGTTGTCAAGGAGATCACATTGTTTTAATTAGAAACCACTTTTTTGTAGTTCTTTTGTTTTTTAATCTCTTAATTAAACTAAAAGATCATTTATAAATCCATCTTTACTGGTGCTAGACTCTGTCCGTATATTAGATAGATAGATTTTGTATGCACTTTCACAGATTGCTTTTTCAATGTGTTTCTTTCTTTTGCTCTCTCCTTTCCCCTTACACCCATTCCCCCGCCCTTTCCTCAAATTGTCCCCCCCCCCCCCCCTTTTTTTTTTTTTAGCGTTTAATAGGGCTTTTGCCACGTGAGGGCGACCTTGAATTTCACAGAGTTGAATTAGAAAGGTCAGCATAACTCGGGCAGAACGAGCTCGGGCAAATTAGTAGTCTAGTATAGTGAACGAACACTCGTGGCAAATGCCCTATTGTCTGTTTTTTTGTTGTTTACAAGCATCCAATCACTCATTCATGTTTGCTTCTTTTTTTTTTAATTGTTGTTAAAGACCCCCCACGTCACGTGTCACATTCCCTCTTATACTTGGAAGATTTCTTCAGATTTCTTACCAGCTCTAGGCAGGGTTGCATGTGGGTGTGCCTGAAGCCTGAATTCAGGCAATTTGATGCAGGTTCAGGCAGTACTTTGCCTGAAGAAAAGGCTCTTCTATTATGGACTTGAGCTCTTACGGTAGCAGCTATAACAAGGGTTATGATGGAAAGTTCAGGCATTTAATGAATTCTGATCGCTTCTCGGCCTTTTGGCTAAGACAGTGATTCAGGAACATACATTTTTGTTTATACCCTGGTTGGTTTGTTCAGCCCGTCGTACATGGCGAAAGCCGATGCGCGACGTTAAGCTGAACTTCCATACCAAGTTCAGGCAAAAGCTTGGGTCACAGCATGCACCCATGTATAAGATGGAAAACACGTGAAAATCATGATTTTGACACGTGACATGGTGGGTCCTTTAACTTTCTGACATTTGGATTGATACGACGAGGTTGTTTGCTTATTAGTAGTTATTAATAAAAAAAAGCAAAAAAAAAGCTGCCTTTCTAGAACTACAACTTGTTCGTGATCAGGCTGAACAAGAACTTGTACCGTCCATGCTGTTGAACTAATTATCGAACAAATCTGGTTGGGTTGTTTTTTTCTTCTCATTCATTACAATAATACTGTGCAGAGTGAATGTGGTCTTTGGATATTCGTACTACTGTGCTGTGAAGACGTTATTTTGCTACCGAATTTTTTTTTTGTTTTTTTTTTTTTTGTTCACTGGCTGACAAAAGCCTGTGAATATAAACGAAGCAAAAACAACAACACACACTTGTGTCCGAGGAAAGTTACAAGTACATTTTTGCTACTATTTGCCCATTTTTTTGCTCAGTACTCTCTTTCGTGCATGGGTTTTGCTTGTTCAGAAACGGCAAACAGTTGTGTATTGTTATTATGATTATGATTACTATTCATTTCGTGCTTTGAGGTTTTTTTTGTTTCCTGTTGTGTAAAGTACCGAGAGTTTGCACTGTACAGCCCAAAATCTTAATAAAAAGACATGTAAAGAAAGAGAGCGAATGATTCTGGGGTGATTCGTTATTTGATCAGTTGGGTTTGTGTGTGTGTGTCTGTGTCTCTGTGTGTGTGTGTGTCTGTGTCTCTGTGTGTGTGTCTGTACAGTGTCGATGTGTGTGTGTGTGTCTGTACAGTGTCGTTGTGTGTGTATGTGCATGTGCGTGTGTGTCTGTACAGTGTCGTTGTGTGTGTATGTGCATGTGCGTGTGTGTGTGTGTGTCTGTACAGTGTCGTTGTGTGTGTACAGTGTCGTTGTGTGTGTGTGTGTGTGTGTGTGTGTGTGTGTGTGTGTGTGTGTCGTGTGTGTGTGTCTGTGTGTGTGGGTGTGTGTGTCTGTACAGTGTCGGTGTGTGTGTGTGTGCATGTGCATGTGTGTGTCTGTGTCTGTACAGTGTCGTTGTGTGTGCATGCATGTGCATGTGTCTGTGTGTGTCTGTGTGTGTGTGTGTGTGTGTGTGTGTGTACAGTGTCGTGTGCGTGTGTGAAAAACAACAACAAACACTTTGATTCTGGTAACTTGGAAACAGAATGTGTTTTTAATAATATGGCGCAAATCTGTCGGTAAAACTCAAAAGAAGGGAAGCAAGTTGCTCTACAGTTTGGCTACAAAGTACAATGAAGACGTTTTGCTCTTGATCATGTTTCAAAGCTTTTTCTTGCGAAGAAGGGAGGTGACGACGTACAGAGGAAACTGTTTACA
>JAGGCT020001432.1:0-59199 GCA_017654935.2 Phymorhynchus buccinoides
CAAAGGCAGTAACTGGCTGAAATTCCAAGAACGTGGATGTTGTTCCTATTTGGTCAAACTGGGTGGTAGGTGTAGAAGAAGCCTGATCAAGTTCGTTTCTGATCAGCTGGATTTTCTGAACAAAGTAGTCGTTAAAGACATCTGGAAGGTCACTGACAGGGTGGGTGGTAGGGAGAGGGGCGCTTTTTTCACGCCCAAGTAGTTTGCTGCAGGTAGAAAACAGCCGGCTAGAGGTCACTGCATTGTTTATTTGGTCAGTGTAAAAGGAGGATCTTGCTGTCAACACTATGTTCGCTATTTTTCGTTTCGCAGCGTTGAAGATTTGTTTCGTAACGGTAAGGGGGGTCTTAAGCCATGCTCTTTCAGCTACATGTTTTTCTGACTTCGCCGAGTCCAGTTCAGTGCTAACTAAAGGATACCACGGCTCCAGTCTATCAACACGCTCTTGTCGGTGACGTACTGGCGCGTGTGTGTCAATAACGCGAGTGAGAGCGCTGTTAAGTTCGTTGACCGTGGGGCATGATTCAGGGCAGATAGTCGCGTGCAACTCTGCTTGAAATGCTGATCTGTACGATGGGGTGTCAGACGGGACAGACAAACATAGATCACAAACAATACAGAAATGGTCAGAAGCAAGAGATTGAGTGACATGAGTAGAGCATAGCAAATCATCACCGGGTCTATAAATTACCCAGTCCAGAATGTGGCCACGTTCATGAGTTGGCTCGGTAACAGATTGACTAAAGTGAAACATATCCAAAGCATTAATCGTCTTAGTAGTTACAGGGCTATGCTGAGTATCAAAATGAACATTAACGTCTCCTAATATAATACACTTTCCAGAAAGGTTAATACAGTACTCTAAAAGGTCAGGGAATTCACTGAGAAACATAGCATCAGTCAGTTTATTTTTGCGGCTTGGTGGAGGTCGGTACACGCAGATGAAGTGGACAGGAGAAGACGACGT
Source organism: Phymorhynchus buccinoides (assembly GCA_017654935.2). Lineage (NCBI taxonomy): Eukaryota > Metazoa > Mollusca > Gastropoda > Neogastropoda > Raphitomidae > Phymorhynchus > Phymorhynchus buccinoides. The sequence goes on from JAGGCT020001432.1 coordinate 968, forward strand.
TGCCAGGGTTACGCGAACTGCTTCGAAGCTTGGGTGTTGGAAGGGAAAGGCAGTGGATGTGGAAATATGCTTGGCCAGAGAGTTCTTAGAGATAAGCGCAATCCCCCCGCCACGTGAAGGGCGGGGGAAGGAAGAGAGTGTGTAGCCAGACGGTGTCAGGTCAGCACACTTTGCTTCATTGCCTTGTTTTTGAAGCCAGGATTCAGTTACTACGAATACATCACAGTCGTTGTCCGTAATGAAAGAGCGGATCTCTGCTCGTTTCAGTGGGTCGCTGACAGATCTTGCGTTAAAGAGGGCCAGTTGTAGACCGTTGGAATCGTTACGTTGTGTTGTGCTGGAGGGCCCATGGGTAGTTGGAATGCGTATCAGGTTGTCAGGTTGTATCAGGATTACACAGTGCTAAACATGAGGTGTGCACGACAGACAGCCCAATGCAGTCGCTCTGTGCCATGACAGTGTGCAGTAAATACACTATGTTCTGAACGCAAACATTGCAGAAGCTTGGTCATTATGACGGCGTTATTGGGGGGGGGGTGGGGGGGGGGGCTTACGGTTGTCGCAAGCAAATAACCACTTAACTTTTATTTTCATATTGCCAAACAAACTTGCCTTTGTAGACTACGTAGCCTATCTGAGCCCTCCATCTTGTTTTTTCAACAATCGATAGTCTTTAATAGCAAAGAGCACATAACATAGATCGGCAGCATTACTGCTAAAAAAAGGAGAATGCATGCATGCTCAACATTACTCAGTAATGCCCGTAACTCATGCTCTTTCAGCTGTGTTGTAAGTTTGGTTATTTTCGTTTTCCGTTTTACATTACAACTTGCTAGACTACCCCACTCCGTTTGAAACAGCTACTCAGTGGCTCTGCATCAGCAAGTAAGCGATTTCCACATGCTGAACTTTGCAATATTTTGTTTAAATCACTACTGACTGTTTATGGCAGGATGGTCCTTTCAGCTGGGACAAACAGACTCAGGGTCTGATCCTGGGGGCACTGTACATCGGCTACTCCCTGGCCAACATCCCTGCCAGTCTGATCGTGCGCCGTTACGGTGTGAGGAAGCCGTTATTCACGGCTTCCATGGTGATGTCATTCAGTCACATGCTGTGTCATCCTGCTGCACTGCTGTCTCCGTGGGCCGTCTGTGCACTGAGGATAATCGTCGGCATTTGTACTGTAAGTGTTTTGTAAACTGTGTGTCGTATCTTAAATATTCTAGAATTTGTTTTGCCAGAATTATACGCTAATCATTTGAGGAATTGAGTTAGCTTATAGCCTATCTTCGTTATAGTTTGTTGCCTTGCTTCGTGGGTTGAATAAGTCACTGAAAATAGCATTCATGGATTAGCGTTGATCCTATGAAGAAATAAGCGTGTCTTTGTACAATGGTTTTGTAAATTGTGTAGCTTGAAAGAACCAATTAAAGTAAATATGATAATTATATTTCCTAATAGTTAAAAAGCATAACTTTATACAAAGGTTCAATCAAATGTTTTGCCTGAAGGAACCATTTAAGCTAATTGTAGTAAGTATAGTTCTTAATATTTTAGAACTGACAAATAGCACTCTGAATGCATGGCTACACTTATTTGTATAATGTACTAAAAAAAGTTAAAATCCATTTTCTCTTAAAAATCTACGGGTAAATGTCTTTTTAACATAGGCCTGATTATACATGCAGGAGTGTGTTCAGAATTAAATTTGTTAATTGAGCAAAACTTTGTGAAATATACTTACCTAGCTTGGTCTTGTATGAAAGCAATTATGTTCTAAATACAATTTACTTAATTAAGCTTTATATGCACACTGTCCCATTTTTTGGACGCTAGGTATTAGGGGTAATAGTCTGTCAAATAAATTCGATAGCAACATTTTTGTGCTAGACATGTCAAATGCAGTTGGATCTATCAAACAATGGTGACCTAGAAGATCTTATTTTCCAATGCACAATGTAGATGTAGTAGTAGTAGTAGTAGTAGTAGTAGTAGTAGTAGTAGTAGTAGTAGTAGTAGTAGTAGTAGTAGTAGTAGTAGTCACAGCAGTTGTTGTTGCTGATTGTTATGAGCATTTTTACAGGCCAAACGAAGTCTGACCGGTATTGTTTTGTCTGCTCATGTTATTGGATTTTTGTTTCATGTTTTTATTCCATTTCAATTCTATGTAAATCGCCCTGTAGCCTACATAGTAGGATGGGCGCTATATAAATGTTCCTCATTATTTATTATTATTAAACCATGGACGCTGTCGATCACATCATTGACAAACACGGGGTTGCCATACACTCAAAAAGTGGTAGTTACTATCTTTCCATCTTGTTTATATAGTCCAAGATAAGAAGTCACGAAAACGGGTGAATCGTTCAAACACTATGTACAGTTTAAAGAATAGTATGATCAGACTCAGAAGAGTTTACTTAACACTTCCTGAGGTAGGGACATCAAACATTTTCAGTCTTTCATTGTTCATTTAGTATTTTAAAATATGGTATAAATGCAGACGAAAACGCAGCTCCGGCAACGAAAGAGAGGCCCGCAGTTAATGCTTCTTCAACACATCTAGTTGTAAGAAACAAACTTAGTGCACGCATATCTTCAATTACCACACATTCTGCTTCTTGTACGTTTAACTTTGTAAAATGCAACATTTTACTATTATTTTATTACACATCGTTTTTATGTTAGCCAATCATTGTTCGAATGTAAGAACGAAAGTAAGGCAGCGGTAATCCATAATGGCGCTTCGCGTTCAGAGCAAAGTGCGTATCATCAATTTTCCGAATTAATTCATTATGTGACGCAGTTTTGATTCCAATCGATTATAGATGTGAGTAAGTGTATTACGATTGTACTTGTGTATAATGTAGAATGGGTGCATTGATAGAGTATGCCATGACTTCAACGGATTGAACTGGAAAAAAAGGTTTAGATCTACATAATCATTAGGCTTCTAGGCTTCTTGCCCACAGTCAACCAGCTGACAATTCTGCCCCCTTTTCTTGGCTTACTGAAAACCTAGAGCTATCCTGGCCCTACCAGATTATTATATGATGTACTCATGCAGAGAGAGTAGTGAGTGTAAAAAGCAAGTGTGTGAGGGAGTGGGGGGGGGGGGGGGGGCAGAGTGAGTGTGTGTGTGTGTGTGTGCATGTGTGTGTGCGTGCGTGCACGTGCATGTGTGTCTTTGTTGTTGCTTTTTGTGTGCGTATGTATGTGTGTGAGAGACATGAAATGAAAAATGCATTTTATTGACATTAGCAAGCAATGCTCAAATGCCAAGGAAGCACAAGCCATGAACTAAAGAATATAAGCCTATACTTGTGTGTGTGTGTGTGTGTGTGTGTGTGTGTGTGTGTGTGTGTGTGTGTGTGTGTGTGTGTGTGTGTGTGTGTGTGAGAGAGAGAGAGAGAGAGAGAGAGAGAGAGAGAGAGAGAGAGAGAGAGAGAGAGAGAGAGAGAGAGAGAGAGAGAGAGGGAGAGGGAGAGAAAGAATGTGTGTGTGTGTGTGTTAATGTGTGTGCGAGAGACAGAGTGAAAGAGAGAGAGAGAGAGAGAGAGAGAGAGAGAGAGAGAGAGAGAGAGAGAGAGAGAGAGAGAGAGAGAGAGAGAGAGAGAGAGAGAGAGAGAGAGAGAGAGAGAGAGAGAGAGAGAGAGAGAGAGAGAGAGAGAGATTGTGTCTGTATTGATGTGTGTGTGCGCGCACGTGAATGTGTGTGTGTGTGTGTGTGTGTGTGTGTGTGTGTGTGTGTGTGTGTGTGAGAGAGAGAGAGAGAGAGAGAGAGAGAGAGAGAGAGAGAGAGAGAGAGAGAGAGAGAGAGAGAGAGAGAGAGAGAGAGAGAGAGAGGGAGAGAGAGAATGTGTGTGTGTGTGTGTGTGTTAATGTGTGTGCGAGAGACAGAGTGAAAGAGAGAGAGAGAGAGAGAGAGAGAGAGAGAGAGAGAGAGAGAGAGAGAGAGAGAGAGAGAGAGAGAGAGAGAGAGAGAGAGAGAGAGAGAGAGAGAGAGAGAGAGAGAGAGAGAGAGAGAGAGAGAGAGAGAGAGAGAGAGATTGTGTCTGTATTGATGTGTGTGTGTGCGCACGTGAATGTGTGTGTGTGTGTGTGTGTGTGTGTGTGTGTGAGAGAGAGAGAGAGAGAGAGAGAGAGAGAGAGAGAGAGAGAGAGAGAGAGAGAGAGAGAGATTGTGTGGTGTGATGTGGGGGTGGGGGTGGGGGTGGGGGTGGATGTACTTGTAAACGTTGACGTCTTGAACGAGGTTGTGATGTGGGAGGGTGTACTTTTTCTTTTTTATGTATGTTGTGTGAGTGCTGTGTTTATGTGCTTTTTATTTAATAAAATAAAATTATGTGGTTGATTATAGTCCTGTATTGTTTTTGCCCCATTGCATAAACCATTTTTTTTCTTTACTGAAGCAAAATGTTGTTGTCGTTGTCATACCCTGGCTAAAAGACTTCAGGGATCATCCCATCAAATTCAAATGCACCAGCTAGGAATGAGAATACTATGTGTGTGACCGCTTTTGATTACCCCAACACGTTTGCAGCCACACTCCAACTTCGGAGGATTTGGAAGACTGACGATGTTATGCTAGGAATTTGTCATAGCTAAAGACAATCCCGCATCATTATGAAGAGCATAACAACATTTTGATGTAGCTTTGGTGTTCTAGCCTATGTTGATTGGGCTGACACAGCCTTAAAGGCGATCTGAAGCAAATAAAATGAAGCATTGATTGATCGATTTTATTTTTTTTGGAAATTATCAACAGAAGATTGTTAAAGATTGTTAAATTTAGAGATTGAAAAGAGATGTGCAGCCATTAGGAACTACATCTCGGTTACAAAATCCAAACTGCTTAAACCCTTCAGTGCTTAGGATATTTAATAAATAAGTCCTGCTACTTTTAGTGAAATATAATGAAAAAGAAACAGTCGAAGGTGCTGATGGTACACACGGGACATTCCATTAAGTATACGGGGGCTCTCCCGGCTTGGTGACCATCAGATACAATGCAGAGGAGTCCTTGCGAAATGTCCCTATGGGGGTACCAGCCCGTTTATCATGACTACAGAACCCGCCGGCAAAAGACACCCCACCCAGAAACCAGCAGTAACCATCCAACAACCCACCAAGGACAGGCGAGGCCAGTGCATTTCTTGGCCAACTGTTTGAATACAAGTGTTCAATTCTGTCACACGACTAGGTTGATCTTACCAAACCATGAGCATCTTCTTTTGAGTTTAATCGCAATAAGGGAATCAGGTCATGGGTTGTTGAACACACACCTCCCTCATCTTTTCTGTGATTTGCACTTACATTATCAAATGGGTTTGCTTGCTGATGGAGTGACTAAAAAGTTTGGCTGTGTAACAAATTGATAGCAAGCATTGTTATTAGTCATTTTCATTGAGTATGTAACTGGAGAGGGAAGGAAATAAGGTATTTTTTGCATATTAAGAACTTCGTTATAGCTATATACTGACAGTGAAGTATATGATATATCAGCCTAGAACCACGTTCAACAGTTAGCCTTTTCCCACTTACTTTAAGAAAAGGGTTATGCTTAGTTTTCCTCATTAGTCCCTTGCTAGAATTTTCGTTTAATTATAACTGTCCATGATCAAAATGCCTTTGGTACTGAAGGGATTAAAGAATGATGATGAAAATGTTCCCACATCAGAAATTGACAAACACACCTTGAGAAAACATCATGCCAAATTGCATGCTTGTTACATGAAAATGCTAAGCACTGGGTGCTTTTTAAAAAAATCAAATTTAATTGTCCGCCATCAAAATGCCATTGGCATTCAAAGGGTTAAAGGCTGAACTGCAATTGTCCATACATCAGAAATTGATAAACACACCATAAGAAACTATTACAGTGGAATCCGTTTAATTGGCCATAGGATAATCGTCCAAAGCCACTTAATCGGCCAATTTCCTCTGAAACAGAATTTGTTCTTCTTAAGCATGTGTTATTTTGTTCGTTTTTACGGCCAAAGCTGAAATCTTCAATTTCGCTTTATTGGCCACTTTTTCTCTCTAATTTTTCCTCTTTACCCCCTTTTGAGAGAGAGAACAACAGAGGCAGACAAACTGACAACACGCTTTTGACGTTTACATGGTTGAGTGTGAAGTTGGAAGGTGAGCTGTTGTCAATTGAAAGACCCTGCATGGCGTTAAAATCACTCAAGAACACAAAATCATTGTCTTTTACTCGTGCTTCTGTCAAGTTGTAGGATTAATAAACACACACACACACACACACACACACACACACACACACACATTACAAAAAGGGAAAGAATTTGAATTTGAACTGCAACATTTAATTTTGACGTCATTGCTTTTGACTTGCATAATTGCGTCATACAGTATCTGATGTTCGTTTTATCGGCCGCTCGGCCATATTCTTCCTGGTCCCAAAAGTGGACGATTAAGCGGATTCCACTGTATATCAAATTTCATGCTTATTTCATGAAAATTCCCAACACTAGATTTTTTTTATTATAACCATCCGCGAGTAAAATACCCTTGGCACTGAAGGGGTTAAAGGCTGAATTGAAAGTGTCCCTACGTCAGAAATTGATAAACACACCATAAGAAACTATCATGCCAAATTTCATGCTCATTTCGCGAAAATGCATACCACTAGAATTTGTTTTAGTTATAAATGTCTGCGAAAAATGCCCATTGGCACTGAAAGGGTTAAAGGCTGAATTGAAAATGTCCCTACGTCAGAAATAAATAAACACACCATTAGAAAATATCATGCCAAATTCCATGCTTGTTACATGAAAATGCACACCACTAGAATTGTTTTAAATTAAAGTTGTCCGCAATAAAATGCCCCTGGCACTGAAAGAGTTAAAGGCTAAATTGAAAATGTCCCTTCGTTACAAATTGATAAACACACCATAAGAAACCATCATGCCAAATTTCATGTTTCTTACATGAATATGCCCAACACTAGAATTTAAAAAAGATTATAACTGTTCGCGATCAAAATTCCCTTGGTACTGAATGGGTCAAAGGCTGAACTGAAAATGTCCCTATGTCAGAAATTGATAAACACAACATAAGAAACTATCATGCCAAATTTCATGCTTATTACAAGAAAATGCCCAACATTAGAATTTTATTTAGTTATAACTGTCTGTGAGCAAAATTCCCATGGTACTGAATGGGTTAAAGGCTGAATTGAAAATGTCCCTATGTCAGAAATTAATAAACACATCATAAGAAACTGTCATGCCAAATTTTATGCATTTTTCATGAAAATGCACACCACTAGAATTGTTAAAAATTAAAGTTGTCCGCAATAAAAATGCCCCTGGCACTGAAAGGGTTAAAGGCTGAATTGAAAATGTCCCTACCTCAGGAATTGATAAACACATCATAAGAAACCATCATGCCAAATGTCATGCTTGTACGTTAAAAATGCACAATCATGACAATTCCTCCTCAGCTAATATGACACATGAATTCTGTGTAGAGCATTTCGGACAGCACTGAACAACCCATTGATGACGTTTTATTGTAATCGTTCGCAGACCAGCTGCTAGAATTTACTGTGCACTAGTTTCACACGAGGCACATGACTACCCTGGGCTATGTGACTGAATAGTATTTAGCAGAAGTGATCAGTTTGATGGGGTGAATGAACCAGCAGAAAAATGGACAGATCGACTAAAACACTTTTCATGTGCTAAAAAGTAGTGACGCCGAAAATGCAACATTCGGATTTACAAATTATGCTTTTCACAGTATTTTAGCAGAAGGCATTTCAAATATCTGTAAACTGTGGCAAGCCAAGACCTTTTAATTCTTCTGCAGATTAGATGACATAAAAAGGACTAAATGCTGCGTGTCTGTCTTCATTTTTAGTTTTATTCAATATAAAATGTAAGAATAACTGTTTCTTGTCATAATTTAATAACATTCATACAATAAACTATTTTGCTTTGTAAACGTTAACTGAAAAAAAACAATATGAAAAAACAACTACTCTCGTTCCCACTGTCCCCAAAATGGAACGGTCATGTTTTGTCTTCTAAATCACAACATTTTCAGTTTTACTCAAGATGACTGTTGCATATGTTGATTATGGATAAATGCCATATAAACATGCGACTTTTAATTGAAAATAAAATTTGGGCTTATATAGGTTAAATTGGACACGAAAAAAAGAATACGTTTGAAAATTAAGACGTTATGGTATCAACAATGAAGCTTTATTCATTTCTTTAATTTAAAAGCTACAAAGACAGTGCTAATTGACAGTTTCCCAAGTACTTCTCCATTTACATTTCAAAGTAGCCAACATGCGTGTTAAAGCCAAAGCAGCCGATCCAAAGAATCGGGTCACGCTAGTCCGACACTTGCCGCTCGCGCTACAGGGTAAATGGTAGGGATAAAGAGTAGCGGACAGCGAGCAGGAAGGCGAAATGAGGCCACGCTGAATATTAATGCTTAACGTCCTCCCGATCGTTAGACCCTATGGGACATTAGGCCATGCGGTTGTTGTTGTTGTTGAGTGGAGGTTTTGCATCCTCATGGCGGAAAGCCCTTATGAAATTATACTTAACGTCCTCCGGTCTGGAACGGACACATGTGGGACATTCGTAGATATAAAGATGGTGGGAACGATCCTGGAGGCAATGCCCGGAGGCAGTGTAACACCTGGAAAGTCCCGAATTTTTGACAATACAGATGTACCATCAGCACTAAAAGCTCTTAGTCAGAGTCGCTCCTTTTGCGCGACGGGTGTTAACTGCTATCAACCATTATGGCTGGGATCGCGAAGTTCCAATGGAAAGTTGCTTAACTCTCCCCATCTAACCGTTTTGTTGTTGTTGCTGTTGTTTTTATAAGACAGATCCATTGTCACCACATAACACCAAGCAAGCGTTACTCGTGTATCTAAAACCCTTCCCATACAGCCTTTCTTCCCGGTTTCCTTCTACGCTGTGTGGAGGAAGTGGGCTCCCAGCAGTGAACAGAGTCAGCTGATGGCCATCTCGCTTAGCGGACAGATGATCGGTGCTGTGGCTGTGTTTCCCTTTTCTGCTGTGCTGTGCCAGCATGGATTCTTGCAGGGATGGCCTTCAGTGTTTTACGTCCTTGGTAAGAAGGTTTGGTGGCTAGCAGTAGACAGCATTACTTTAGTTGGCTAGAAGTTAATGGGCGTCTGCACAGGGGCTTCGATACGCGCACTCACACACAGAACCAAGCGCACAAACACAGGCACGCACATAAACGCACGCATGGTATTACTTTATCATTAAAACTGTAAAGCGGTAGCAATTTGTTCTCCAAGAAAATACTTAAACACAAGAAAACAAAACCATTCGAATCAGGTCCATATTAAGCTTACCTGTCCGTTCAATTTGCAGCGCACACATTCAGCTATAATTATTTACATATCCCCCTCCTTCTCTCTGTAGTTATATTAAACAAGCGCACGCTCGCATACACAAACAGATAAATATTGACGCACATTTGCACAGAACGAGAGAAGGGGGGGTGGGGGGGGAGGGGGGTATGCCTGAAGGAGCGAGTTACGTTTGTAGACATGTACATACACAGACACATAGCTATAGTCTAGACTATACATACAAATGGAGTCGTCCAGATTTCATAATGGATACGAAATAGTGTAGAGTGGCACAGTGGTAACGCGTTCGCTTCGTGTCAAGTAAACCCGCGTTCGAACCTGGGTACAGGGGATTTTTCCTCTCACTTTGCACTAGGCCTTACGGTCTGAATGTGGAGTCTTTCGGATGAGACGATAATCCGAGGTCCCGTGTGCCCATGCACTTAGCACACGTTAATCCCAGTGGCAACGAAAAAGTTGTCATTTGGTCAAAATTTACCCACCCACCCCTTTTCCTCATCATCAGTCACACAAACATCGCATGCAATTGTTTTAATTTAAATTGGGTGGCGCGCCTCTGGGGCAACCCGAATTTCACAGAGATGCCTCTGTGACTATAAAGTACCTAATACCTAAAAAGAAAAATCAAGTTTTAAAGGAAATGCGCGTGCTTCAATGCAGACAAAAGTAAAGTCTAGGTCTACGCACGTGCCTGCATGCGTACTCATATGTAAGAGTGCACGCGCTGAAGCAATCTATAAACTTACAGACACACTTGTGCCTTCATTTTCAAAGAAGGGGGACATTAATCTAATCATTATTTTCAGGTGGTCTTGGAGTGCTGTGGAGTGTGGTGTGGCTGCTTTTCATGAGGGAGTCACCAGAGACCCATCGCCATATTTCCCCTGCTGAACGAAACTACATCATGGCCACCAGAGCTGACGTCACAGATCAAGCTGACAGAGTAAAATATTTAGTATTTGGCATCGGTGCACAAATCCCATACAAAGAGACATACTAACAGAGTTATACTCCTCTCTCTCTCTCTCTCTCTCTCTCTCTCTCTCTCTCTCTCTCTCTCTCTCTCTCTCTCTCTCTCTCTCTCTCTCTCTCTCTCTCTGTCACCCTTGTTATGATGTTTACTGTTCAGCTCTTGCCAGTCAGACTGACTCAAATTATCTCTGTGGCTCCTACCCCAAAAGTTAAAGTGAGCACTTCTCATTTCTATGTTAAACGGTCAGCCACAACTAAGTCCAGTGAACACCTATCAATATCATTACATCTCCCTTCTTAATAAACAAAATAGAAATGAAAACAATGCAAAATGTTAGCAAAACGGATGAAGCAATACAAAATGAAAATGTTAGCAAAATGAACATTGCTAACCATAGAAAAGAAATTCTCAAAATTATTTCAAGTCCAGTGCTTTACAAAGCATAATTTTGGACAATCTACCAGACTGACGACCATAGGTATGTCCTGAAACTGCATACACAAAGCTATCATTGATGTTCCTGTCTGAATTCACGTGTATAGTTCAGTCTATTTGGCTGTCTAATCGATCGCCCATATCTGGTCATGTACTGGTTACCATCCAGTGTCTGCTCAGTGTCCATGTCTTGTCCATTGTCTGGTGACACAGTCAGCTGATCCGTGAAATGTTCGAGGACCAGCATCATCTTCTGGAAAAGAAGGTGCCGGAATTGAAGATGTATGGAAGACTCCCTGTCCTGGCCGTTTTCTGATGAAACGCAGATTACGACGATAGAAGGTTCTATCCCCCACCTGGACCTGGTAGGATCGTAGTGTTTTGTCCACTGCTATCACTCCAGCCGGCTTCCAGTACAAAGGCTCCATCCCTGACCTGGACCTAATAGGATCGTGGTGTTTTGTCCACTGCTATCACTCCAGCCGGCTTCCAGTACAAAGGCTCCATCCCCGACCTGGACCTAATAGGATCGTGGTGTTTTGTCCACTGCTATCACTCCAGCCGGCTTCCAGGTGTCACCCGCTTTCAGTTGAACGTAACCCTCCTCCCCTTTCACAAGAAGGTTGAGAGGTCGGCTCCCACGATCGTAGCACCTTTTCTGGTTCCGTTGGCACTGCTTTCTTCTGTTGATCACAACTTGAAGGCGGATGATTTGGGGTTGTAGATGGCCAGAGGATGCAGGCAGGATTGAGCGGAGTTGACGCCCCATCAACAGCTTGGCTGGAGACGCCAGTCCATCCACAGGTGTGTTTCAGTATTCCAGGATACCAACCAAGGGTGCTGTTTTCGATGCCTTCGCCTTGTCAAGGATGTTTTTGACTGTTTGCACAGTTTTGTCGGCCAATCCGTAGGATTATGGATAACGTGGGCTGGATGTAGCATGCTGAAAATCCCAGTTGACAGCAAAACGCGAAAATTCTTCTGAGGAGAACTGGGGACCGTTGTCGCTAATCAGAACCTGACGGATGCCGTCTCTTGCAAAATGTGCAGACAGCTTCCCAATCACCATTGCACTTGTTGTTTGCAGCTCGTCTACTTCAAAGTACCGACTGTAAAAGTCGACTGTCACGCGAAAAGTCCTGTTATTCCACGTGAAGAGGTCAGTTGCCACCTTCTGCCATGGACGAGAAGGTATATCATGTGGCAACATCGGTTCTTTGCAGTTTGATTTCTGTCTCTCATTGCAGACTTTGCAGTTGCTCACAGTCTTTTGTATGTCGCTAGCCATTTTCTGCCAGAACAAGATTTATCTTGCTCGCTGGAGGCACTTCTCTACTCGAAGATGACTGGCATGGATAATAATAATAATAATAACAGTACATTTATATAGCGCTTTACCTCAGATGAGCCCAAAGCGCTTTACAATCAATTATTCATCAACAGATAACAAAAAACAACATTCAAGAGTGACACCAACCACCAACAGCGCATATGCAAAGCAACTCTCTCTCTCTCTCTCTCTCTCTCTCTCTCTCTCTCTCTCTCTCTCTCTCTCTCTCTCTCTCTCTCTCTCTAACACACACACACACACACACACACACACACACACACACACACACACACACACACACACACACACACACACACACACACACACACACACAAACACACACACACACACACACATAAACACACAATTATTGACTCCAACTCGTTCATACCCCATTCGGTAAGCCACAGCAACTGAGCCGCATGGACTGACCACATACACCAACACACATACACAAACACCCTCACACACAACGTACGCACGCAGACAGACACACACACAGACACACGCACACACACACACACACACACACACACATGCGTGCACACACAACCCACAAAACCAAAATACACACAAGCACACATTCATGCTCACACACACACACACACACACACACACACACACACACACACACACACACACACACACACACACACACACACACACACACACACACACACACACACACACACACACACACACGCACACACACGCACACACAAACACAGCACAAACCTCTTAAATCAATCTTCCCTCACGTGCACACAACGATAGACAACTGATCAAATATTTAGGGCGCAGCAGGAAAAAGATGGGTTTTAAGAGAGGTTTTGAATGAGGAGACTGAGTTGGAGTGTCGGAGAGGAGAAGGCAGAGAATTCCACAGAGATGGTGCTTGACAAGAAAAAGAACGTTGGCCAGCAGATTTGAGACGGATGGAGGGAATGGAAAGGAGACGAGAATCAGAAGACGAACGTAGTTGGCGAGCTGGGACATAGAGATGAAGAAGATCAGAGAGATACAGGGGAGCTTGATCATTCAGTGACTTGAAGGCAAGGAGGAGAATTTTGTAGTCAATACGTGATTGAACTGGGAGCCAATGTAGGGAACGAAGAACCGGAGTGATGTGATCGTACCTAGGGGAGCGAGAAATGAGACGAGCAGCATTATTCTGGACCCGTTGGAGCTTAGAGATGAGAATTGATGGACAGCCAGCAAGAAGTGAGTTACAGTAGTCAAGGCGAGACAGGACAAAAGCACATACTAGAGTCTTCAGGGCATCCTGAGAGAGGAAACGGCGGATGGAACTAATTCTTCGAAGTTCTAGATAGCAAGCCTTGCAAACATTGGAAACATGCTGTTTGAAAGAAAGGGTTTGGTCCAAAGTAACACCTAGATTGCGGACGGATGCCGATAGCTTGATCTCAGTGCCATCAATGTCTACAGAACCTGGGAGAACCTGAGTTTTAATTGTGTGGTTAGAGGCTACAAGAATCATCTCTGTCTTATCAGCATTCAGTTGCAGTTTGTTGTAAAACATCCATGTTTTAACAGCAGAGATGCACAACTTAGAAGAAGAAATCATTTGATCTAATTGACTCAGGTGGGCAGAAATGTACAGTTGATTGTCATCAGAAAAGCTATGATGTAGAATAGAATGCTGGTTGATGATGGCGGAGAGAGGTTGGGTATAAAGAACAAAAAGGATAGGGCCTAAGACTGAACCTTGGGGCACACCGAACTGAAGACCTTTTGGAAGAGATGGAGAACCATTGACAACAACTTTCTGTGTGCGATCAGAGAGGTAGGAAGAAAACCAGGAAAGAACAGCCCCAGATAGACCAAAGGAGGTGTGAAGTCTAGAAATGAGGATGGAGTGGTCGATAGTGTCAAACGCTGCAGAAAGATCAAGGAGAGAGAGAAGAGAAACCTTGTTTTCATCCAAGGCAGTGAGCAGGTCGTTCGTTATCTTTAAGAGGGCTGTCTCAGTACTGTGACCTGCTCGATAAGCAGACTGGTTTGGATAGTAGAGATCATTTACCTGAAGATGGTCAGACAGCTGTTTAAGAACCACCTTTTCCGTAAGCTTAGAAAGGAATGAAATATTAGAGACAGGCCGATAGTTCTTTAGATTTTCAGGATCAAGACTAGGCTTCTTTAAGAGAGGTTTGACAACTGCAGATTTGAAATGAGTTGGAAAGCGGCCTGAACATAGAGATTCATTGATGATGGATGTAAAGTAAGGAAGGAGATCATCAAGACACTGGGAGAAGTGAGATGAAGGTAGAGGGTCTAGTTCACAGGTTTTAGTCTGAGTTCGGGTCAAAATCTTCTTAACCTCATCAGTGGAAACAGAACGGAACTCAGACCACATACTGCCAGAAAAGGAGGGATCAGGGACAGAGTCAGTTGATGGTGGATCTTATTCATCATCTCAGGGCGCATGGCATTTGGGACAAAGATTCGTTCTCCCTTGAACATCACGTATTCAATGGCTGAAAGTTCGTCTCTGAAAGTCCAACATTTATCTGCTTGTTTATGGCATTGTTTTCATGAGTCTGGCCAGCCATGCTGAATGTATGTCAGAACAGGCCTTAGGCTTTGATCAGCTGCAGTTGCTGCTTTCAGTTGACGCATTTTCTCGGCGTTAACTGGAACGTTCTTCATGATGTTATGGACCTGCACGTCCAAATCCTCTGTCAGGTCTTGTGGCTCTGCTGGCAGCGACTTCCTGGATAGTGTATTGGCGACTGGGATTTGCTGTCCTGGAACATGCACCACCTTGATGTTGTATTTCTGCAGCTTCAACAACATTCTGTGCAGACGTGGAGGTGCTGACACCAGTGGCTTTTTCATGATCGTTTCAAGTGGTTTGTGGTCTGACTGGACCAAGACCTAGTATTGATCGTACACATATTGGCTGAACCATTCACAGCCAAACACAATGGCATACAACTCTTTCTCGATTTGGGCGTAGTTCCCTTCTGTGCTGTTGAGGGATTTTGATGCATAAGCCAATGGTCGTTCATCTTGAAAGCGTACAGCTCCCAAACCGGACTTGCTGGCATCCACTTGCAGCATCAGCTTCTTTGTTGGGTGTCACGAGTTTGTGACATTCTCATCTGAACAGACAGAGAAAGGCACCGTCTACCACTAGATCACAAATTACCCCGACGTCTTTCTCCTTCTTCTCACCTAAGGGAGACAACCTACTCATGAAATGCGTGCAACCCGAATGTACCACTGACCTCTCGCGAGATTCCACATTCAACTTGCGACTTCATGAGCTTTAAACCGGTCGAACATCACTCCATATTTTTCCTTCAGTTAATCAACATCGTTTCATCGCTTCATCCTTTCTCCTTGTCATTCTTTTTCCACCTACGGCCGTCCAGTGCTGAGGTGTGGTGAGGGCCACGTCCCTGAAGGATCCTGTATTCAACTTTTTACCCTGCACGAGGCTTAGACGTGGGGGTAGCGAAGCTGTTGAGCTTCGGCTGAAATCATCTCTTCTCTTCATCCTCATCGCCATTTTCACCCCCTTTTTATTTGGTTCCTCATCGTCCTCCCTTCCCCGTCATCGTCCCTGGCGTTCACTGGAGTCCTGGAAGAAAGCTGTGGCCGGTCTGGAACCCCTTCCACCTGCTCGCGCTTTCCTTGAGCGCCTGGCGAGACCAGAGCTGCGACTGTCCTGTGGGGAGATTTCTTCTTCATTCCGCCACTTGGAAGTTGGTCAGTAGCTTCATAAAATTAATATTAATCCCATTAAAAGTCGTACAACAACGCGCGCGTAACAATGTAGAATAGCTAGTTATAGGTTTACTAACATGTGTATTTGTGTGTGTTTTCTTTGGTTCATTTTCTTATTATTTTCTTGATTTTTGCATAAGGTGCTAAGGAACTGACTGGCTGGGTCTGACTTGTCAGTTGGATAGGTTCTGCCGGTTGTAGAATTCGGTACTTGAACTCAACACATATTTTTGAATAAATATTTTTACTCGCCATTGTGTGCTTAGGCCGTACAAATCGTTTTTCGGTGCAAAGTGTATTTGAGTTCACAGAGATTCAGAATCCTAAATGCATGCACGCGCGCGCATTGTTTCTTGTTGCGGGATATAACTCAAGCTGCAAGTGTTCTGTTCCGAGAGCTCAACTTGTGACCTCCATTTTTGGGCGCGGTTCGGTTTCGGAAATAGTGGGCCTCGCGGCCTATGTTTAGCCTCGCGACCTATGTTTAGCCTCGCAGCGTATGCTTAGCCTCGCGGCCTTCGTCCTAACTGAATTAGGTGTGAAGAGACTCTGCGGAGAGCTGGATAACAGAGGGTTATCCCAGTCGCGCTTCTAGCTATGCTGATAGGGGCTTTGTAAAGCGTTCATCCCCGTTTCTGTTTTTATTTTTGAGAGAAAGTGGCATTAATGTTTTCAAGGTTGTTTTTTTAAAGTACATTGTGGATGTTATTTTGGGGAAATACATTCTTTTCCTGTAGTTCATCCGCCTTCTGGAAGAAATGAGAATGGAAAAGACATATTTTTGGTGGTGAAATTTTATGTAATATTTTCAGAAGAATTTAAGTGTCCATTCTTGTATCTGAAAAGCTGTAACATTTTCAGAAGAATTTAATTGTTAATTTTTGTATTTGAAAAGCTAGAATTTTCTAAATGTATGAAAGCCTTGTTGTTCCAGAAAAAGTGAAACCTTTTAGTTAATCCTTTTGATGAAATATTACCCCTAGACTGAGTCGTGTGTAAAAGATTGTAAAAAACATGTTGTTCAGCGTTTTTGGGTTCTTGGAGAGAACCAAGTTTAAAGAGGGTGGGTGTTTACATCCCTGAAGAGGACTGCTGGGGAATTTTGTTTTTGGGGAAACACAAAACTGTGGTTACTCTGGGTGTTCAAAACCAGGTTTTTGTTTTGTTTTTTCCTACAGTCCTGAACCTGATCCTGTACCTGGGTACCTGTGTTCCTGCGTTCCTGGGTTCCTGTGGTGCCTTTGGTCGTGTTTCCCGACCTGACCTGATGCTGCCTGGTTGACCGCCCGGTCAACCATTTTTCTCCGTTTCCGGCTGTGAGAGGTCGCCCGCATTTCCGTCTGTCCCCGTGTTAGGCCCGATCCGTGGGCCTGTCTGTCGGTTTGGGCCAGGCTTCGACCGTTCCTGTTGAGGAGTCTGGAGGCGACCTCTGTCGTTTCTCCTCTTCTGTTTCAGCTGCTGCAGTCTGCCCTAGGAGGGGCGTCAGCTTTTCTTCTACTGACTTTAGTTTTCCCCTGTCTTCTTCTTCCTCTTCTTCGGACGCTCTGCTGTTTGTTTTATTGGACATCTCTTCTTCGTCTGCCCTTTCGTCGTCTTCTCTTCCATTTGTGTTTCTGCATACAAACTTTCTTTTAGTTAATTAGTTAAGTTGCCGGCTTTAGTTTATTCTTTGGACAAACGTTTGAATGCCTAGTATAATATGTAAATAATTTGTTAAACGTTGAATGTATTGAATTGTGTAAGTGTGTGTCTGCTTGATTATAATAAATAGTCTTGTTTTGTATTGTATTTCTGGTGTGCGTGTCTGCCTTCTCCTGTGAGTTTGTCTGTTTGGGCGTGCGAGACTCTCCTCGGGGTTCACGCTTTCCCTCTCCCGATCTCTGATCAAGATCGAGCGGGGGATTTCGTGACATTGGGTCATAGAGAGCAAGAACTGGATGGCTTCCCAAGGCACTTTTGATCGTGTCCCAAGCTGCCTGTTGTTGAGCGTCCCACACTAATTCGTTTTTGTCCTTCAGCAAGTCTCTGAGGGGCTTTGTCATTTCAGCCATGTTCGGGATGAACTTGGACAGGTATGTCACCACTCCCAACATTATTTCCAGTTCTTTCTTGTCTGCTGGTGGTTCACTTTGATCGGATCAGGTTTGATGCCTTCTGAAGATATTATGTGACCAAAGAATTCAAGCTCCTGTTCACGAACCATCAGTTTCTCTGGATTCAGTTTCAGCTGCTTTTCAGATGCTCTGTCTAACGTGGCCTTCAAGTTTATATCATGTTCTTCTTCTGTGCGACCGAACACAAGAATATCATCAATGAGCACCATTATTCCTGGCATGTTTTCAAAGACTGTCCATTTTTCGTTGGAACTCATCCTGTGAGTTGACCAGTCCAGACGGCATTCATTGGAATCGATACCTCTCAAAAGGTGAGTTGAATGTAGTCAAGAATGAGGACTGCTTAGACAAGATCATCAGCCAGTAACCAGACCTGGCGTCCATCTTGCTAAACATATTTTGCTTCGTGCATCTTTGCTAGAGCATCATCGAGTGAGGGCATTGGGTAGTGTAGTCGCTTTATAGCTTGGTTGAGGTCTTTTGGGTCCAGATAAATGCGCAGTTTGCCATTCGGTTTTTCCACAACGACCAAAGAGTGTACCCCGTCTGTTGGCTGGGTTACTTTGGAGATGACTCCTGCCTTTTCCATGGAGTCCAGTTCTTCTTTCAGATGGTCTTTCAAGGCATGTGGAACGCACCTCGGAGCATGGACTACTGGAACAGCATCGTCCTTTAGATAAATGTTCATCTCTTCTTCCAAATTGCTCAGCTTGTTGCCGAACAAATGACTGTACTCCATGAGTATTGACTCTTTAGTGATCTGCGGGCTGCTGACTGTCAATACCATCTTGATGATCTGTAGCTGCAGTGAAGCCTGCAGACCCAGAACAGGCTGGCAGTTCCCCACTGTGTCGGCAATGTAGAAGGTCCCATTGTACTCCTTGTCTTTGTAACAACATTTGAGTTGTACTAAGCCTTTGACGTTGATCTTTTGGCCTCCGTACCCATAAAGGCTAACGCTTTCTTTCTTAAGGGGTGGTGGCTTTCTCATCTCTTTGTATATTGTATATGGGATGACATTGGTTTGAGCTCCTGTGTCGATTTTAAAACGCACAATGTCACCTGTTTCCATGGAAATGTTGGCATAAGCTGTGCTGGGCTGGTCTTTACCACCATTAATCACGTCAATGGAGTATGACGAATGTGTGTCTGTTTCTTGTTCTGTTAGATGGTGGACTGTTGTGGCTTGTCGCGATCTGCATACTTTGGACAAATGAGTCCTCATGCCGCAGTTGTTGCATTGCTTTCCAAATGCTTGGCACAATTTCTTGCCATGAGTTCTTCAACATTTGCTGCATTGATATATGATGTTGTCACTGACCCCGCGTTTCTCTGCTGTCCTTGTTTCTCCTTGCATTCCTTTCTGTTCCCTTACTTCCTCTGCTGTCCTTGTTTCTCCTTGCATTCCTTTCTGTTCCCTTTCCTCCTCTGCTGTCGTTGTTTCTCCTTGCATTCCTTTCTTCCTCTGCTGTTGTTGTTTCTCCTTGCATTCCTTTCTGTTCCCTTTCTTCCTCTGCTGTTGTTGTTTCTCCTTGCATTCCTTTCTGTTCCCTTTCTTCCTCTGCTGTCCTTGTTTCTCCTTGTATTCCTTTCTGTTCCCTTTCTTCCTCTGCTGTCGTTGTTTCTCCTTGTATTCCTTTCTGTTTCCTTTCTTCCTCTGCTGTCGTTGTTTCTCCTTGCATTCCTTTCTGTTCCCCTACTTCCTCTGCTGTCGTTGTTTCTCCTTGCATTCCTTTCTTCCTCTGCTGTCCTTGTTTCTCCTTGCATTCCTTTCTGTTTCCTTTCTTCCTCTGCTGTTGTTGTTTCTCCTTGTATTCCTTTCTGTTCCCTTTCTTCCTCTGCTGTCGTTGTTTCTCCTTGCATTCCTTTCTGTTCCCTTTCTTCCTCTGCTGTCGTTGTTTCTCCTTGTATTCCTTTCTGTTCCCTTTCTTCCTCTGCTGTCGTTGTTTCTCCTTGCATTCCTTTCTTCCTCTGCTGTCCTTGTTTCTCCTTGTATTCCTTTCTGTTCACTTTCTTTCTCTGCTGTCTTAGTATCTAGTAAGATTTCTTTTAACCACCTCAACATGTTCTTGACTGTCGTGAGTTCTGGCACGATTTCTGTGAATCCCCACCACCGACTCTTCGTTTTGCATAGTTTCTAACTGTCTTTTAGTTGCTTCAAACGTGTTGATGATCTCTATTGCTTTGTCCATCGTCAGCTTGTCTCCTTGTAGTAGTAGCTTTTCCCTGGCTTCCTGTGAAATGACCCTCCACACTATTCTGTCTCTCACCATTTCATTTGCCTCTTTATATGCAGTCTTTGACTAATGTTCGAATGTCTGTAACAACATGTTCAAACGACACACCCATTTACTGTTTTCTGTTTTGAAAGAGGAACCTGCCAAACAAAGCATTCTTCTTTGGCGTTGTGTGTTGATCAAACTTGCTGCACAAGACGTTCAGTTTCTGACTGTCTTCTGTTGACAAGTTCCACGTGTTGTAGATTTCTCTGCCTTTCTCACCTAACCAGATGAGTAGATATGCACAACGTGCAGACCCTGAAATGTTCCTCAGAGGCCACACAAACATCAACTCTGCATGTTGTTTACATTTCCTTCATTCGTCCTGTAGCTTTCTGGATTCCCACTGTATACTTGGGTTTTCCGAGTGTGAAGCCATTGCTGTGATTAGGTTCTGTGAATGTTCATCCCGCTTCTTACACCATGTTATGATGTTTACTGTTCAGCTCTTGCCAGTCAGACTGACTCACAATTATCCCTGAGGCTCCTGCCCCAAAAGTTGAAGTGTGCACTTCTCATTTCTATGTTAAACAGTCAGCCACAACTAAGTCCAGTGAACACCTATCAATATCATTACAACCCTCTCTTGTTTTCTTAGCGCGCACACACACACACACACA
Source organism: Phymorhynchus buccinoides (assembly GCA_017654935.2). NCBI lineage: Eukaryota > Metazoa > Mollusca > Gastropoda > Neogastropoda > Raphitomidae > Phymorhynchus > Phymorhynchus buccinoides. Next base: position 21,869 of record JAGGCT020001432.1, read on the forward strand.
CACACACACACACACACACACACACACACACACACACACACACACACACACACACACACACACACACACACACACACACACACACACACACACACACACACACACACACACACACACACACACACACACACATACACACACTTACGCACGCACACACACACTTATACACACGCACATTATTAAACAAGCACATCCATCCAACATAATTAGAACTTACAGCCTCATAATTATTTGGTGGTGCAATCGACAGTAAGCGGACAACAAAGCAATACTGATGGCTTCAATAAATATAATGATAAAACACAAGGGTGTTACCGAGTGGCAGACATGTCGTTCACGCCCCCCCCCCCCCCCTCTCAATTCTTTGCTTCCTATCATACTCACCCCCCTCCCTCCACTGTGTTCCTTCAGTGAGGCTTAACAGGGATATAGGTGGTTATATATGATTATGGTGTATGGTCAACGGTTTGAAAAATGGCCACCACTCTATTCTCTCCCATGCCCATGTATACGGTGATGGTCAACAAGCTTCACAATAGCTCCTGCTATGTTCTTTGGGTTCTGCTGACCAAACGACACATGGTCATAGGGGTGCACAGGCAACTGAACTTCCAAGATCAATGGTGAAAAAACACACTTTAAAATGTCTCCCACAAAGTTCCGTGGATGATCCTGATGAGGAATATTATCATATAGTTATAAGGGTGCACGAACAGCGACGACCTCAACCAGTGATTATCAAACTATGGCCACCACTCAAAGAAATAAATTCAAAGGTCAAGATCAATGTCCTCAAGGCTTCATGCCAACATGCCAGCCTACCAAATATGGGGGACGTAACTGCAAAAATGAGAAAGATAGAGCTAAGACAACAATTATATGTTCAAGGTCAACAGCCAAAGTCAACAACGTCAATGGAACCCAAATATTCCATTTGATCATAAGTTAGTACACCTTCTTAACTGTTTTGGAAACTGTAACTTTCAGGATGCTTAATGACGTGTCCATAAAAAAAAGTTGTTTTAAGGTCAAGTCAGAGCGGTTATTATGAGTGCACAGATCTCTTCTACTCCAGGCGGTACACCACATTGCATAAAGCGAAGCAATTCTTCGCCATGGATCACATGATAGCTTAAGGACAGAACAAAAATGAATGAATGAAAATGAATGCATGAATGAATGAAAATTAATGAATCACTGAGTAAATAAATTAACAAATGAATGAAAAAGTAAACTGAGGCAAACTCAACATACCCTTTCACCCAGTGTACTGAAGTAAAGTGATGATAGAATTGAACCTGTCAAACTGCAAGCAGTTCATTGTATTCACTCTTATTGCTGTGTCCTAGGAAGCAGTCCCGTGGTGCAGCATCCTGCAGTCATCGAGTTTCTGGGCCTGCCTGGCAGCTCACTGTGGCTTTGCGTGGGGTCATATCCTCATGCTGTCCCTTCTTCCAACTTTTCTCTACGACACTATGCACTTTGACATCAAAGAAGTAAGACTTTCATCATTTATTTTTTGGTAATTAGGGCTATAAATTTCTTCTAAACAAAAACCATAACTGTACGAGCTGTTGACTTTGCATATTGGAAATGAACCAACACCAAAATTAGAAGTCGTAATTGATGATACCCTTCGGTCTTTGTTTCATACATATCGTAAATTCTATGTTTTTAGATATTATAATAAATTCAATCCAGTGTGCGGAATAGGGACCAACAATTCGAAGACATTATTTCTTTCTTTTTCCAATATCCTTCGTTGATAGAGAATCCTCCTTCAGTGTATACAGCCTTCTCACTGATGACAACAAAATGATTAGATGTTTGCGTTCTTTGACGCTCATCCATTGTTGCTAAAAAATGTTTCTACTCCAACATCAATACTTGTTAACCGCAAATTCAAAACGACTCTATAGAACCTTATAATTTCACTTCATACATGACATTAGGCGAATGTGCAAGTCAATTGTTCCCAAATAAATATAACAAACATATTGTTACTGACACAGAATGGACTGTATTCCATGCTACCCTACCTAGCCATGGCCATCACTGTATTGGGGTCAGGGTTAATCTTTGACGTCATCGTGGCGCGACGCTGTGTGTCCAAGTTGGCACTTAGAAAAGGTGTCACGTTTGTGGGTATGTGCACATGTTTGAAGTTTCGTAAATTATTAACAAAGTTATGAGAAAATGTTTGTCATCCTCTGGATGTCGATCCTAGTTGTTAGCCCTCACTGATGGAGTCTTTCATTCTTTCAAATTTGATTCTTAGAACATTATAATGTTCATTATATTTTATATCAGATTTTTATCACTTCCATTTTAATTAAGTGTTGTTGGTTGTTATTGGGTTTTTTGGGGGAGAACTCTAGAATAATTATCTTAAAATTGAACGATTTAACAAATGAAATAAGAATCATTGTATTCGTTGTTTCTTTTTGCTTTCCCCCATAGGCAGCGTCTACACTTAATTCATGTTCTTAATTCATTCACTTGAGAATCAATAAAAATATCTGTTGGTCCTGCAACACTTGACCAACAGCAGAACCTGAGAACAAGCTTGGCATGCAAATTCAGGAGTTGTTTACTTGAACAAAGTGATTAATTAGCAACTGCTACTGTTATTATCAAATTATGTGATTTATTTAGTGGATCGTTTTGTTTCTGTTTGTTGTTAGTTTTTTGCGAATTTTTTTCAAGTTAGATAAAACAATTTTAATTAGTATATATACGTTCATTATTTTCTTACTTGCTTTGTGTACTAATGACTGACCTCCCAAAAGTGAAATTTTAGATTATAATTTATTGAATCACTACGAACACTGATGATATTTCGGTTGGAAGATCTGTTGGAAATTAAACGGACGGCCACTTATGATTGACAGATCGATTTCCCAGTGACATGACTTATAAAGATTAGGCTTTATTTGTGTTTGTGTGTCCTCGTGGCAGCCTCCTTGGTGCCTGCAGTGCTGATGGTGGTGGTCAGTCACCTGCAGTGTCACCAGACAACCCTGGTCATGGTCCTGCTCACTGTTGTGTTTGTGTGTCCTCTTGACAGCCTCCTTGGTGCCTGCAGTGCTGATGGTGGTGGTCAGTCACCTGCAGTGTCACCAGACAACCCTGGTCATGGTCCTGCTCACTGTTGCTGTCGCCACTACAGGTGACGTTCTGCTATCCATTCTGACTCGCATTCGTGATCAACTGTGACATTTTGAACATGCTTGTGGGGCGTAAAGAAAACCATGTCAACGCTAAACGGTTTTTTAAGACTTAAAAATTATCAACCAAAAAAAGGAATGGTTCCAGCAAAAAAATAGTATAAGTGCATGGCTTTGTACATCGATTTCTCGGCAAATATGTAGATTTACACCCTCCTGCTCTATTTCTTGGTTCTTTTTGTGGTTAGGGATAGGGTTAGGGTTGGATGGTCTTTTCTTTTGCCACAAGCATCTTTTTTTTGGTCAAAATCATCTTTTTTTTTTAGCATTAAATCGCTGCCTTTTTTTTAATGGAGAGTAAAGTTTTGACTGCTTTTCTTCTTCCCGAGGGAAGGAGTAGAATTAAGTAATCTTTGATGTCTGTTTCTTTCTTTATTCATATGCATATGGACATGGTTTATGAATGCATTATTCTCGGGGCCCTAGTTAGATTGGTTTCACTGTCTCACTTTCTCACAGTCTCATTATCATGCTCTTTCCACTTGTATGCCCACGTTTCCTTCTTGTCTTGCTTCTTCCCAGTAGTCTTTGATCGAGCAGCTAGGCTAGACTTCTTTTCTCGTGTTGTGTGTTGGCTGCAGACATAGTTGGTTCTGTGGCTACTTATGGGCAAGTTCAGTTGAGCGAAGATAGGGCAGCTTCAGAGCTGCAGGAAAGCAGTGGATTGGTTATTTAGTAGGTCGGGATCGCTGAGTCGTGTTGGAATAGGTAGAATTTGCCACTGTCTTGTGGTTGATAGCAACTGCGATTAACACTGCAGGCAAAGAGGGTGTAGGCGTAGAGCTTGCTACACTCTCTCACTTGCCATGCAAACCTTAAATGTAACTGTACATTTAATTAGGTGATTGAGAACTAGCAAATGAGATAAGCATACCCTTAACTATGTTATTTAATTAACAATGGAAAATGGTGAAATCCCAAACGACTGGAAGAAAGCGGTGTCACGTGGGGGACGGGTTCACAACAAAAGAAACCAAACCATTCACCCAACATTCCACACCCTATCTCTAAGACGTTAGCAAACTGGAGTACGAACGTAAAGTAATTTTATTTACAAAAAAAACAAAAAATCAATTCAAGACTAAACTAATTACTACAAAATGCTTTACATGATATAAATAATGAATAAATTAATAAATAAATAAATCCCCTAAAATAAAACTACACAAAAAAACTACTATATGCTCAAGTCCAATTTCACAGCTCCCAGCCCAAGGGAGACAACCAATCTAAAGCCTAAGACAGGACATATTGGCTTTTAAAAAAATGGTAGTTCAAAAATGCAACTACATCAACTAGGAAAAAACCAGTTAAACACTCCCTGGAAATATTCTCCCCTTTTACATTCACCCGACACGCTTTACATCATGTTAATAACACAAAAACATATTTAAGCACAAGGGCTTCAACAAGGGCAAAAAGGCCCACTAGCGAAATCTAGTTGATCTTTACTTACTCCCAAACAACTCTGTCAGTCAGACAGAATGCACTGGACTTCACCCTTTTAGAGAAAAGGCAACACTACCTCAAAACTCCCAAAAGCAAAACGAAGGCACACTCTTCTCTTTGGTTTCTACTTGGTTGTATCACTTACGCATTGGACTGTAGAGGGGAAGTATTGTTTTTCATTTTGATCTTCTTGGTTTTTTTGCTCCTTTTGTTGCCTGCTTTTTACTCCTTTTGCTATGTTTGCTGTTTGCTGTTTTATTGCTTGTCTGTGTCGATAAAGGCGCATTCGCCAAAATATCCAGTAACTTTGTTTTGTTTCTTGTGAATAGAATAATGTCACTTTACACTTGTCGTGTAGTTGTTTGTTTGTTGTATGTTCCAGTGACATTGCAGTCTGTTTCAGGTTTTTTTAAGAAGAATGAAGGAAGGCCACGGCTCCCACAGTGTCAGGGAGAAGAAAAAGTAGCAACATGTAGTCTGTCATGTCAGTCGTCAGGTCACAAACAACTCAGCTTTTCCTCCAAGCTGAAAGCTTCTCCATTTCCAGGTTAATAAGGGTATCAACCAAACAACAAAGGTTAGGTGTGCAGGGGCGCACATCCCTGGTATTAGAAAATACTAGGCTTAAAACAAACACTTCCCTCACAGAAACAGACTGGGCGGTTTCAAAGGGAACAGGTCTTGTCCAGTCAAAGTCAAAATGTCGTTTGCTAGCTAAACTCGAAACACTAAGTCAGCAAGCAAGGGAGATAAATAAATGAGCTCTCTAGAAATGAGAGGTAAGAAAGTTGAAGAACTAGTGAAACTCGTGCAACAGTAAAAACACACATCTCGCGATGGGGAATACAGCTGAACAAGCAAAAACTGAGAGAGAGGAAAGAAAATAAAATTAACGGTGTAGGGGTGACACTTTCCCAAACCAAGTAAATTATGGACCAGAAATCTACCCGTGACAAGCGGAAGTAGTTGCAATATTTAAAAAAGGAAATAAACCTGGCAATGGAAATTGCAGACCGGTAAGCTTAACCAGTGTAATATGTAAAGCTTTGGAATATTTTATAAGAGATAACATTGTTACTGTGATTGTTACCTACTTCACTGAAAATAAGCTATACTCAGACTGTCAGAACGGGTTCAGGAGTACAAGGTCTTGTGTAACCCAGCTTTTACAAGTAATGGAAATATTTTACCCTCTTGGTTGATAATGGAGAATCTATTGATGCTGTCTGCCTTGACTTTAGAAAGGGATTTGATTATGTGCCCATCAACGATTATTAATTAATTTAGAAGCCTATGGCATTTAGGATAAGCTTTTACAATGGATTAAAAGTTTCCAATCATCCAGAACACAAAAGTAAGTGTAGGTTCATCCCTTTCAGAAGAAAAGACGTACTGAGTGGCATACCCCAAGTCAGCATCTTAGGACAGGTTTTATTTACAATGTCTATAAATTACCCTCCGGAAGCAGTAAATAGTACCTGTACAATTTTCACAGATGGCACCAAGTTGGCAATAACTCAAAATATAGTTCTACACAATAGTCAGATTTATGCTCACTACAACAATGGTCAGGAACATGGAATCTACTTTTTAACATCCAGAAGTGTAAAGTCATGCATATAGGTAAGAACAATCCCAAACAAGAATATTTCATGGATCCAAATAATATAAACACATTTGAAGAATATGAGGAAGAAAAAGACTTAGGGATTACCTTTGACTCACCTTGCATATTTGATACTCATATTCAAAAGATAGTTAATAAGGCAAATGGGATAATGGGACTAATTAAAAGATTGGAATATGGTAATACAGTGTGGCATCCTATCCTGAAGAGACAGTAACAAATAATAGAAAGAGTGCCAAGACAAGCGACTAAACTTGTTAAGGCATGTAAAAACAAGAAATACAAAGATAGATTAGAATTTCTAAAATTGCATTCCCTCAAGGGAAGAAGACTCAGAGGAGATCTCATACAAGTATATAAAATCATAAAAAATGATGATATCGACTTCATTGACTTCTTTGTCAAGAGTGCAACAGATAAAACAAGAAATAGAATGGACAAGTTGTTTTTAAGACGTTCAAATACTAACAAACGAACATGTGTTATACTCTAACAGGATTGTTCAACATTGGAATAACTTACCAACTAACATCAAATAGGCACCTAATATTAACACTTTTAAAATTCTTTTGGACCAAGATCCTAATATAATAAGTGCTTTCAATTCTTTTGATGATTAAAAAATGAAATCAATAGCAGCCCCTTCTCAGTGAGTACGTTCCATTTTTTTTTTAATACCGTAGTTTATTGTTTATAAAATCCGGATACAGTCTAACATTTCGTATCCTATTAAATAGGATACGAAATATTAGAATACAATCCGGATATAGTCTAACATTTCGTATCCTATTAAAAAAAGGATACAAAATGTTAGACTATATCCGGATTTTATTTTGTAGTTTGCTTTTTCTTTTCTTTAAAAAAAAATTGTTTCCTCTTAATTTTTTTTTCTGCCTGTCTATTTATTATATTTTGCTTGTTTCCAAATTATTAAGACAGTAATTTTGCCTTGCCTTGCAGGACTGGCTATAAGTGGAGGTTTCATCGTGAACAGCTATGACCTGGCCCCGAGGTATGCCTCCCATCTGTTTACTCTGGCCAACACTGTGGCCATGAGCTCTGGCTTCCTCATCCCTTACTTGGTGGCCGTCATCACACCTGATGTACGTCTATATGGTTTAGTGCGATGTTTGCGTAAAGCTATGATACAATATCCATCATCACACCAGATGTACGTCTATATGGTTTAGTGCGATGTTTGCGTAAAGCTATGATACAATATCCATCATCACACCAGATGTACGTCTATATGGTTTAGTGCGATGTTTGCGTAAATCTATGATACAATATCCATCATCACACCAGATGTACGTCTATATGGTTTAGTGCGATGTTTGCGTAAATCTATGATACAATATCCATCATCACACGAGATGTACGTCTATATGGTTTAGTGCGATGTTTGCGTAAATCTATGATACAATATCCATCATCACACCAGATGTACGTCTATATGGTTTAGTGCGTTGTTTGCGTAAATCTATGATACAATGTCCATCATCACACCAGATGTACGTCTATATGGTTTAGTGCGTTGTTTGCGTAAATCTATTATACAATATCCATCATCACACCAGATGTACGTCTATATGGTTTAGTGCGATGTTTGCGTAAATCTATGATACAATATCCATCATCACACCAGATGTACGTCTATATGGTTTAGTGCGTTGTTTGCGTAAATCTATGATACAATATCCATCATCACACCAGATGTACGTCTATATGGTTTAGTGCGATGTTTGCGTAAATCTATGATAACAATGTCCATCATCACACCTGATATATGGTTTAGTGCGTTGTTTGCGTAAATCTATGATACAATGTCCATCATCACACCAGATGTACGTCTATATGGTTTAGTGCAATGTTTGCGTAAATCTACGATACAATATCCATCATCATACCTGATGTACGTCTATGACTTTGTGCGCGTGTATCTCCAGGCATCAGAACAGTCTGAAGTCCAATCCTCTGAAAATCGTGGTAAATCCAGGCCACACACTGTAGAGGGACAACACTGAAAGCAGTTCCCAACATCACCCAAAAACGCACTGCTGTGAGAAACCGCTTTAAAATGCTATTTGGCAGAAACTTCACACTCACTTCTTCTTCTTTGTCGATCACTCAGACAGTTTCCAGTCATATGAGCGCAGATGCGTCATGCTGCAGTTATGCGCTTAACTAAGAAATACTTAGGTCCAGCATGTCCGTCTTTGGCAGGAGAATACTTTCATAAGAGTTTTGAGAGAAAAACGAAAGGCATGAGAATGGACCAGTACGGCAGAAAGATACTAGATGACAATAAAAGCAAAATGAAAAAGGTATAGTTAAGGAGAGTGACAGATTAGAGGAAGTTACGAGCACAGAATGTCCAGAAGGGGACCTATTTTGTATGAAAGACTCCCCGGTATCCCCACGGACATACACGCACTACAGAGGGCAAAACCCCTGCCACCAGAAACAAATCCTCTCTCAGCATTTCCTCATCCTCTGAAATGTGCAAATCCTCTGACAATTCTGATGCCTGATCTCTGGTGCAACATCTCGTCGTGTCTGTGTCTGTTTGATTGATCTCTGGTGCAACATCTCGTCGTGTCTTTGTCTGTTTGATTGATCTCTGGTGCAACATCTCGTCGTGTCTTTGTTCCAGTCTTTGTCTGTTTGGTTGATCTCTGGTGCAACATCTCGTCGTGTCTTTGTTTCAGTCTGTGTCTGTTTGATCTCTGGTGCAACATCTCGTCGTGTCTTTGTTTGTTTGATTGATCTCTGGTTCAACATCTCGTCGTGTCTTTGTTTCAGTCTGTGTCTGTTTGATTGATCTCTGGTGCAACATCTCGTCGTGTCTTTGTTTCAGTCTGTGTCTGTTTGTTTGATCTCTTGTGCAACATCTCGTCGTGTCTTTGTTTCAGTCTGTGTCTGTTTGATTGATCTCTGGTGCAACATCTCGTCGTGTCTTTGTTTCAGTCTGTGTCTGTTTGATTGATCTCTGGTGCAACATCTCGTCGTGTCTTTGTTTCAGTCTGTGTCTGTTTGATAGATCTCTGGTGCAACATCTCGTCGTGTCTTTGTTTCAGTCTTTGTCTGTTTGTTTGATCTCTTGTGCAACATCTCGTCGTGTCTTTGTTTCAGTCTGTGTCTGTTTGATTGATCTCTGGTGCAACATCTCGTCGTGTCTTTGTTTCAGTCTTTGTCTGTTTGATTGATCTCTGGTGCAACATCTCGTCGTGTCTTTGTCTGTTTGATTGATCTCTGGTGCAACATCTCGTCGTGTCTTTGTTTCAGTCTGTGTCTGTTTGATTGATCTCTGGTGCAACATCTCGTCGTGTCTTTGTTTCAGTCTGTGTCTGTTTGATTGATCTCTGGTGCAACATCTCGTCGTGTCTTTGTTTCAGTCTGTGTCTGTTTGTTTGATCTCTGGTGCAACATCTCGTCGTGTCTTTGTTTCAGTCTGTGTCTGTTTGATTGATCTCTGGTGCAACATCTCGTCATGTCTTTGTTTCAGTCTGTGTCTGTTTGATAGATCTCTGGTGCAACATCTCGTCGTGTCTTTGTTTCAGTCTTTGTCTGTTTGATTGATCTCTGGTGCAACATCTCGTCGTGTCTTTGTTTCAGTCTGTGTCTGTTTGTTTGATCTCTGGTGCAACATCTCGTCGTGTCTTTGTTTCAGTCTTTGTCTGTTTGTTTGATCTCTGGTGCAACATCTCGTCGTGTCTTTGTTTCAGTCTTTGTCTGTTTGTTTGATCTCTGGTGCAACATCTCGTCGTGTCTTTGTTTCAGTCTTTGTCTGTTTGATTGATCTCTGGTGCAACATCTCGTCGTGTCTTTGTTTCAGTCTTTGTCTGTTTGATTGATCTCTGGTGCAACATCTCGTCGTGTCTTTGTTTCAGTCTTTGTCTGTTTGTTTGATCTCTGGTGCAACATCTCGTCGTGTCTTTGTTTCAGTCTGTGTCTGTTTGTTTGATCTCTGATGCAACATCTCGTCATGTCTTTGTTTCAGTCTGTGTCTGTTTGATTGATCTCTGGTGCAACATCTCGTCGTGTCTTTGTTTCAGTCTTTGTCTGTTTGATTGATCTCTGGTGCAACATCTCGTCATGTCTTTGTTTCAGTCTGTGTCTGTTTGTTTGATCTCTGGTGCAACATCTCGTCGTGTCTTTGTTTCAGTCTGTGTCTGTTTGATTGATCTCTGGTGCAACATCTCGTCGTGTCTTTGTTTCAGTCTTTGTCTGTTTGTTTGATCTCTGGTGCAACATCTCGTCGTGTCTTTGTTTCAGTCTGTGTCTGTTTGTTTGATCTCTGGTGCAACATCTCGTCGTGTCTTTGTTTCAGTCTGTGTCTGTTTGATTGATCTCTGGTGCAACATCTCGTCGTGTCTTTGTTTCAGTCTTTGTCTGTTTGATTGATCTCTGGTGCAACATCTCGTCGTGTCTTTGTTTCAGTCTGTGTCTGTTTGTTTGATCTCTGGTGCAACATCTCGTCGTGTCTTTGTTTCAGTCTGTGTCTGTTTGTTTGATCTCTGGTGCAACATCTCGTCGTGTCTTTGTTTCAGTCTTTGTCTGTTAGTTTGATCTCGGTCTCAGTCACACTCTGTCTGTCTGCGTGTCTGCCTCTCTTTCTCTCTCTTCATTCATCCCATACAGTGACAGTAAAATAAATAAAAACGATTCTCGTAAACATGGACAATTGAAAGTGTTTGTCACTGTTACTACTGCTGTGAAATGGGCGTTCCAGGCACGAAAATAGCATAAACATAATAATAAAGTAATTATTAAAATAATGAAGATGAAAGAGACTGCAATAGTTTTAAAGTAATTTGAACATGTATGTTTTCATTTTCAAGCATTCTTTTAATTAATAATATACGTAGCTTTGGTTCCTGATCACTAAGAATGCTGCTTCTGTATCAAGTTTTCCTGACTTATGAAATATTATTCCCAGATACTTAGCCTATATTGTTTTGTCGTTTCGATTATTTTTGTACATCATCTAAAATAAATAGTTCGGGTTTTGGTTCTGTTTTTGAAATTATTATGACTTTCGTTTATTCACTGTTACTTTGTATACGTAACTCCTTACAATATAAGTGTAAATGATCAAGCTTTAATTGTAGACCATGTTTAGATGTTGCAAGGAGTACTAGATCATCCGCATAGAGTAAAGAAGATATATATACATCTATTTTCTGAATGACTTTATTGATTTTTGGTAAACCCACTAGGCCTATCTGGAAGCCAGTTACTTATATATATTATAATCTACAAATAATCATTATTCATTTTATATTCAATAATGTAGGGTTTAATTAAAGTGTTCCTCTGTAAGATTCTTGTTCGAATATTAACTCTTCTGGCGCCATGTATATTTTTGACATTCATGGTTGTCCATTGCAACTCAACTGACAAGAGGGGAGTAACTGTTTTTCGAACGCACGTGCATTGTTTTAATGGCAGAAACAGTGACAAAAAGCTCTAAAAACAAATACATGGCAGGGTGATTGGCTATGAATGTTTGCATTTGGTGGGAGTGTAGTGTGATGTAATGGGCGAATGTATTTGCGCGCGTGTGTGAGTGCGTGCGTGTATGTAGGCCCTATGTGTGTAGACGTCTGCATCTCTTATAGGTCTATGCATCATTGCAGGGCACCCGTGAGCAATGGCAGATAGTGTTCTACATAACGGGGACCATCTACGCTGCCACAACCATCGTGTTCTTTGTGTTCGGCAAAGCGGACATCCAGCCCTGGGCCATCCCACAGACAGAGAAGGCGTCACCAGAGCATGGAGAAAACAGGGATGACTCCATCCCACAGACAGAGATGGCGTCACCAGAGCATGGAGAAAACAAGGATGACTCCATCCCACAGACAGAGATGGTGTCACCAGAGCAGGGGGAAAACAAGGATGACTCCATCCCACAGACAGAGATGGTGTCATCAGAGCAGGGGGAAAACAAGGATGACTCCATCCCACAGACAGAGATGGTGTCACCAGAGCATGGAGAAAACAAGGATGACTCCAAACCACAGACAGAGATGGTGTCACCAGAGCAGGGGGAAAACAAGGATGACTCCATCCCACAGACAGAGATGGTGTCACCAGAGCATGGAGAAAACAAGGATGACTCCAAACCACAGACAGAGATGGTGTCACCAGAGCATAGAGAAAACAAGGATGACTCCATCCCACAGACAGAGATGGTGTCACCAGAGCATGGGGAAAACAAGGATGACTCCATCCCACAGACAGAGATGGTGTCACCAGAGCATGGAGAAAACAAGGATGACTCCATCCCACAGACAGAGATGGTGTCACCAAAGCATGGAGAAAACAAGGATGACTCCAAGCCACAGACAGAGAAGGCGTCACCAGAGCATGGAGAAAACAAGGATGACTCCATCCCACAGACAGAGATGGTGTCACCAGAGCATGGAGAAAACAAGGATGACTCCATCCCACAGACAGAGATGGTGTCACCAGAGCATGGAGAAAACAAGGATGACTCCAAGCCACAGACAGAGATGGTGTCACCAGAGCATGGGGAAAACAAGGATGACTCCATCCCACAGACAGAGATGGTGTCACCAAAGCATGGAGAAAACAAGGATGACTCCATCCCACAGACAGAGATGGTGTCACCAGAGCATGGAGAAAACAAGGATGACTCCAAGCCACAGACAGAGAAGGCGTCACCAGAGCATGGAGAAAACAAGGATGACTCCAAGCCACAGACAGAGAAGGCGTCACCAGAGCATGGCGAACACAAGGATGACTCCAAGCCACAGACAGAGAAGGCGTCACAAGAGCATGGCGAACACAAGGATGACTCCAAGCCACAGACAGAGAAGGCGTCATTAGAGCGAGGAGAAATCAACGGGAGATATTCCGAACCACAAACCTACCAGATAGATAAATCACCGGAACACGTGGAAAGCATGGAGGATACCAAGCTATAACCTCATCGTTGAAGCTACACTATTAAATAGCCTTCCACGGCAAAAGCCTCATCAGGGATTTGTCAGTCTCCGACAATCTCTATGGTCGAAACAAACAAACATACAATGATCACAGCTGTTCCGAGAGGAACTTTTAGTTTCAGGCTTTTTTCAAGTCAACTTCACATGAGTTCCTTTTCATAAACAACAGTCAAGAATAATAGTATATAACTAAATAATAGTATGTAAGACAATTAGTTATATTCAGATACCAGTGTTAGATTTTCACTCATGAGCACTTTTATTTATGTTTCCGATTATGCTAAATAAGTTGCATTGTACTGTTCAACAAACATTTTTTTACCATGAATCTGATGGAAGAAATATATTTAAAATACTACAAAGAACATACAGACAAAATATTTTAAAGAAGAAATGCTTGGTTGTACTTTTTATCTAAGATTTCTAAATTCAGTCATTTAACTAAACAGCTCATCTTTGTGTGCAGCGGAACAGCTGTGCGATCCATATTTCAACAGAACCAAACCAAAAACCTTGGTATACTTATATTTATATTTATATAAAAGCGGCATATTTATAGTGCAGTCATGTATTTGTACAGCTGAGCAGACACGTTAACCCTCTAAGGCCAGCACCTAGACATACTTCACTTAAAATTATGCCACTGAAAAATTAACATTCTTTTAAATAAATTAGAACAAAAATAGTGATTTTTTATCTTGCCATTATTTTTTTTAATAATTTTGAACATGCATCATATGTGATGCATCTGGCCTTAAGGGATATGAAAACGTTAAAGCCCGGTGTATCATATATGACACAATGGGCAAGCTTAGTTTTTTTGCTATATTTTTGGTGAAAATGGAAATATCAGTTTTAGGGTTAATTAACACTTAAAAAAACATTGTATGTGATGCATTTGATAAACGTCGGTTCCTGGTAGTGTCCCTTCTGGCAGTGGTCAGTGGACCCCCCACAGAGGCAGCCCAGTGATTGGCCCCATGGAGTCAAAATTCTGGATTTAGTGTCTTTTTGGTAATTCTTTTGCTAGAATGTTAACAGTTATAATGCTTTTTGCACTATTGATAAGGAGACTTTAAGTGTCCGTCTGCGGGAAGTGTGACAGGGTGCTGTATTACCATGAAGACAGCAAAAATGCGTTGTTTTCCAAATACTTAGATTTTTTCAAAAACATATGATATAAATGAACCGCAATGCTACGAACATGTCCAAAATGCTAACAACATGCTAAAAATGTGTTTATCATTCACAATTACCAAAACGAACTACACCAAACCTCTATAATGTTTCCACAAATGCCCACAATGACATATGTGTCACATGGCAAAGGTGCCAAGGTGCGTCTGATGCATCATGTATGGTACACATGTTTTCTTTTAAAATACATTGCTTTTTCCAAGTACATAGATGTAATTGAGCTTCTAGGCAACTAACATTATAAAAATGTAATCATATGAATGTGTAAATGTCAACACAAACTGAAATATATCTCTATTTGATGTTGCCACAAAGACCCGGAATGGCTTACATGTTATGTGGCATAGATGCTTTGCCCGGTGTACCATTATATGACACATGTTTTTCAAAATTTATTTAGAACATCCATTTAGAGAATCTTTTAATTTTTATCATGTATTTGAGTCTTCTGACCTCATTTAATCATGGTGCATCAACAGATTGACTTTCCTTTTATTTGATTACGAAGGGTTTTGTTAGCAATGTTTTGGAATTGCTGGAGCTCGTGAGATCATCAAACAGGAAGTGGCTAGTACAAATTCAAAAGCAGCCTTGGAAGGCAAGGATATCAACTAATACCAAGTGTATTGTCTTGTAAAAGGTACTTGATGGTTCCTGTTGTAGCTGCAGCTTTCTTTTCGTTTTTAGGAGGGGATAAATGCTATGTATCATAATTATAAGACGTGTGGCCCTAGACGGTTACATATCACACTACAATAACTATACCCTATATTTTAATGCCCGGAGATCATGAGACAGGGGTTGGAGAGAGGCATACACTTTCTCTCTTAAACTTATAATAAACGTGTAAGGTTCTTTCCCCACATAATTTGAAACATAAAAGGTTTATTCGTATTTGCTGTACTGAAGTAACTTACTTAATGCGAATGTTAATAAGTATATTTTTTTGCTTTGTCTATCCGTTTTTTCTATATGACACTAAATCGTTTTCCGAATAGGCCTGCGTTCTGTCTTTTTCTTGTTTAAGGAAAGTTAAAGAATCTTTCGAAGAACATTTTATTAGCTTTAATAATGAGTGAGGAATGTCATTCAGATGCAAAAGCTATTGGTTTAACTTTGTTATAGAGATTGTGTTACTAATACACATTGTAGTAAAAACTGGAGAGCATTTTGTGCTTGCAGATATGTAAACCTAGACTATCAACGCATCATACCAAACAACTGTAGTGCTTGGTTTTTATGAACCCGAGCTGTACTTCTTTGTAGGATGGAGGTATATATATATATTTTGTTTTTCACCATTTTATTCGTAACTTTATTGATATTGTGCTAGAAACAATCCCGGTTGATCCAAGTGTATTTTTCGCTTTAAGATCAAGGTTACTTGCATTATAATCAGAATCATTAGTCTCTTTATTACTATCACTGTTAATGAAAACATATTGGGGTGTTTTCTGAGGCTCAACATTAAACATTTAAATAGAAGTGCCAAACATAACTGAAACGAAAGCGGGAAGAGTGATGAAGAGAAGTAACTCGAAAGTGTGGTTTGGATTGGAAAAAAAACCATGGATTTAGACACGTTTTAGACTCAGAAATCGCGGTTTCGAGAATACTCGACATTAGGTCCTGACTGGCGTTCTCCTGTTCCGAGTATGCTCAGAATTCGTCCGGAATGAGTTTTAAAAAAACTGTTGCAGGAAGTGCGCGTTTAGTTACTGAATATTGTGTGCAATATCCCACCCCGAGTTGGTTTTATTTATAGTATGTTTGTGTTTTTTAAATCCATTTATACAGCTTTGTTTTCGCAGTAAATACAGAAATAAAGAAAATATATTAAATAAGTTTTGTGAATTATAATACTTTCATACTTGTAAGTTTATATTATACATTATACGAAAAGGATATATCAACTAGTTAATAAAAACAAAACTCATTATTGTTTCTGGTTTTACATCCTTGTGCTTGCACGAGTGTGCATGTGTGAGTGCATGCATACTTGGATAAGTGGATGCGCCTGCGCGCGCGATGTGTGTGTGTGTGTGTGTGTGTGTGTGTGTGTGTGTGTGTGTGTGTGTGTGTGTGTGTGTGTGTTTATTAATTTTATGTGTCTTCCATTTTGCTTTCAAAACCGCTCTTGTAAGGCCCCTTCACAAGAAAAACAATATCGATCCCAATAATCTGAAAAAACTACAGACCTGTATCAAACCTCCCCTTTCTCTCCAAACTCCCAGAGAAGCCTGTTCTCAAACAACTTCGCGTTCATCTGTCCTCGAACAATCTTCATCATCCTTATTAGTCTGCCTATAGAGCTAACCACAGTAGGCCTATTGAAACAGCCCTTGTTCAAATCGTCAAGGACCTCCTACTTGCTTCTGATGCTGGTCAAATCTCTCTTTTGACGCTTCTTGATCTCTCTGCTGCCTTTGATACCATAAACCACTCCATCCTTCTGTCTGGTCTTGAACATACTTTTGGAATTAAGGGCTCTGCCCTTTTGTGGTTTTACTCTTACCTCTCTGGTCGTTTTCAATCAGTTCTTGTCAATGGTCGTCAGTCTGAACAGGTAAGGTTTCTTGTGGAGTCTCCCAGGGCTCTACACTTTCTTGTTTACTTTGTATACTTCAGCTCTCGCCAAAATCACCGACTAGTACAACATGAAGCATCACTTCTACGCAGATGACTCACAGCTCCGTAACAGTATAACCCCTGTAGATTTCTTTCTTTTAGAAACTAACAACTGCTCTGCTGATATCCAGAACTGGATGATTCAAAACAAACTTCAATTAAATGGCGAAAACACCAAAGGAATGCTTGTAGGAACAAGACAAACTAGCCTCTGTTTTCATCGAGTCACTCCAACAGGGTAGCATTATCATTCCTCTCTCTGACTCTGTCAAAGACTTAGGTGTTACTCTGGACAATTCTCTTTCAATGCAGTGTTTTTTTTACTAAGACCTGTCAGTCATGCTACCATCAAATCCGTCGTACACAAACCCCGTGTAAAGTGTGCCTCTGTGTGTGTGCGCGTGCGTGTGCGTATATATATATATATATATATATATATATATATATATATATATATATATATATATATATATATATATATATATATATGTGTGTGTGTGTGTGTGTGTGTTCTTTCTCTCTGTCTCTCCCTCTCTCTTTCTCCATCTTTCTTTCTCCCCACTCCCCCCCCCCCCCTATGCCCTTTCATCCCCCCCCTCTGTCCCCCCCCCCCCCTCTCTCCTTCGCTCTCTCTGCCTTTCTCGTAATATTGTTTTACATTCACATATTGTTTTGGGAATTTGTGAGCTCGTATGACACCCCCCCTCTCCCTCCCCGAGAATTTGTGAGTGCATAAATGGCGTGCGTGTTGAAAGGGTGAGGTGTGTGTGGGTCTGTTTGTCCATGCCTTGATTTTTATTTTTATTTTTTAAAATCCCCTTCTTTGAATTTGTGTCAATAATGTGTATGTGAAATACTACATCCGTGGGATGAACGGCGTGAGTTGGTTGTTGTTGTTTTTTGGGTTTTTTCCCCCTCTCGTAATATTGTAAAGCGCTCTGAGGATGATTTTTTATCATCGAAGAGCGCTATAGAAGCTTTATTTATTATTATTATTATTATTATTATTCGTAAATATCTCTCAGATGAAGCCACAGAAACGCGTGTTACTCCCCTCATACTATCTCGTCTTCACTACTGTAATACTCTTCTTTCTGACCTGTCAGTCTCTTCTCTCAGAGAAAACGATCAGAGAGGTAAGAGGAAAGCCACGAAAGAGCAGAGCCCTTAACTATTTTGTTATTGTAAACGCCTTGAGCTCCAGGCTTCGTCAGGAGGTAAGTGCGTCCTAACTTTACAGTATTATTACAGCTGCTCGTCTTGTCCTCAGGACGAAAAGGTTTGATCATGTTAGCCCTCTTTGCACTGGCTACCTGTCACAGACAGAACAGAGTATAAACTAAACACCCTTTGCTATAAATCTATTCATCAAGCTGCTCCATCTTACCTCTGGGACAATGATATTATTTTTATTAATTCGCCAGCGCGCACATTACGTTCAGTTTCTGACCCTCTCTCTCTCTCCAGATCCCTAGTGCTACCCGTCATTGAAGCTCATTCTCTCTTTCCCTCCCCTTTCTTGTCTTTAGGTCTATTTCTCAAACGTATGTGTGTGTTATCTTCTTGTTCGCCGATGTACAACGTCTTTGTTTGAATGCGTTATTTGTGCGCTTCGAGTTGATTTATATTGAGATTTAGCGCTGTATAAATACTGTATGTTGCTTTAGTTGTTGGTGTGTGTGTGTGTGTGTGTGTGTGTGTGCGTGTGCGTGCGTGTGTGCGTACGTGAGCGCTCATGCGTGCACGCTTCTCTCTCCCCCCCCCCTCTCTCTCTCTCCCTCTCCCTCTCTCTCTCTCTCTCTCTCTCTCTCTCTCTCTCTCTCTCTCTCTCTCTCTCTCTCTCTCTCTCTCTCTCTCTCTCTCTCTCTCCGTACATGTATTTACATTTTAAATTGTGCATGTTAAAATGAGTAGGTAAAGTAATATTATGTTTGACTTATTATGTGCATGGGTTTCTTTTCAAATAAGTACATTTTAATGATGAAGTATGATTGAGGTATTTTTTGTTATATGTTTGTGCACTTCTTTGAGTGTGAAAAGTAGGATTGGGTTTTATTTTCCCGTGTGTATGCGCTTACGTCACACATTTTGAATGTTAATAATGAGTATAGTTAATAATAATAGGTTTGATTTTGTTATTGATGTGTTACAATATAGGGATGTTTTTTGCATGCTTTCCATTACTTTGTATGTGTTTATTTTCGTTTTCCATTTTCTACTTTTATAAATGTATTCTGTCCAGAGGGCTGGATGTACAAAAACATGTTATTGCTTACTCTATTACCCTCTATAAATAAAATTCAATCAATCAATCAATCAATCTCTCTCTCTCTCTCTCTCTCTCTCTCTCTCTCTCTCTCTCTCTCTCTCTCTCTTCTATCTCTCTGTGCGTATATGCGCGTGTGTTTGTGTTTATGCAAGCGTCTCTCTCTCTCTCTCTCTCTCTCTCTCTCTCTCTCTCTCTCTCTCTCTCTCTCTCTCTCTCTCTCTCTACATCAATTCCATCCACCCAACCATCAAGTTCACCATCAGCAACTCCAAGACCAGTATTCCCTTCCTTGACATTCTCATTAAGATCGAAGACGGCTACTTAACATCAAGCCTCTTTGTCAAGTCCACAGACACCAAAGCCTACCTTCCATACAACTCAAGTCATCCAAGGCACTGCGTAAACGGCATACCATCAAGCCAGTTTTTACGACTTCGACGCCTTTGCAGCAACGATGAGGACTTTGAACGCCAGTGCAACACAATGGCCAACAACTTCAAAAAGAAGTGCTATCCAGAGTGGGCTATCAAAAAGGGAAGAGAGAAGGCCAAAGCAACACAACGAGGGAGTACACTCGAGTACCAGCCACAAAAGAAAGCCGGGAGAGTTCCCATGGTGGTGACCCACAATCCCCGCAATCCTCCACTCAGCAAATAGCTCAGGAACAGTCTGCCTACCCTCCACCAGAGAGCCAGGATGAGGAAAGTGGCTCTTGAACCCCCCATCCTGGGAGAACGGAACAGCAGATCCCTGAGCGATTTGCTGATGCCTTCAGCTCTTCCTGCCCTGCCCTGTGATGTGGATCCTGGCTGCCACAGATGTTCCAAGACGTGCGCCGCCTGCCGTCTTCATCTGATGGAAACCACAGGGTTTTCCAGTGACAGGACGGGGGAGAGGTTCACCATCAGGCAGAACCTACGCTGTGGATCGACTAACGTCATCTACCTGCTGTTCTGCGGACTATGTAGAAACGCCCAGTATGCTGGAGAGAGGTTCACTCTACACCGGTCCCATATCAGGCACAACACTGGGACTCTGGTGGCAGAACACTTCAACTTGGCCGGACATTCCTGTGAGAATGTCAGATGCATCATCCTCGAACAGGTCTTCGTCCAGAGCAAGGAGGCCAGACTCCGTCGTGAAAAGTTCTGGATCTTCAAGCTGAAGACCATGGCTCCGCTGGGTCTGAACTCTCTCTAATGAATTGTCTGAGAGGGCAGTTATTTCTCCATCGAGCTGTGTTATTTGTTTATAGTGGAGATGCTTTACCCAGGATCCACTCTCTTGACCTGTTCCTAGGGGAGATGCTTTATTTGTTTATAGTGGAGACGCTTGGCCCAGGTTACACACCCACTCTCTTGGCATTATCATAGTGGAGATGCTGAATTTGTTTATAATGAAGATGCTTTACCCATGATACATGCCCACTCTCTTAACTAAAGGGTCTTCAGACATCTGGCGTTAGTTCTACATAGTTTGGAAGTGATAACTACAAAGATGGACTGAGCGGACATGGATATGAGAGAGAGAGTGAGAGGGAGAGAGAGAGAGATGGAGAGAGAGAGAGAGAGAGAGAGAGAGAGAGAGAGAGAGAGAGAGAGAGAGAGAGAGAGAGAGAGAGAGAGAGAGAGAGAGAGAGAGAGATAGGAGACTGTACTGGGGGATTAATTGTTTTATTATGTGGACTCAATAGTCCAAATGAATTATCAAACACACACACACACACGCACACGCACACACACACACACACACACACACACACACACTGCAACACAATCTAATTATACACACAGAATGTGGGTCACAACAATGACGTCAAGAAAAGTTACGTGTTGTATTTGTTACGTCAAGTTTGTTCTACTGTCTGTCCCGCGTCCAAGGCGAAAAGCCGAAATATTGGGAATTGCTGGTACCCACGTGTCGTCATATCCGGCCACAAGGAGCGCCATATTATGGGAGACCGCCATCTTAGTCCTTACCTTTTTTTGAAAAATGCCAGATCGATGCTGCGTATTTGGCTGTTCCAATTCGAAACTTAATCTAAACTGTATTTATAACATCTGGATGTTTTCTTTACACATTTAGATACATTTTCACTTTGTTTACACACAAATAAGGACTAAGATGGCGACACTTCCGTTGGAATGGTCGAGATGCGCACGCAGGTGGGTTGGAGCCATAGTCTACATTCTTTCTTGTTAGTTTTCATTCTTTTTTTGTTCTGCTATATATATATAGAGAGAGAGAGAATAGAAAAAAGGCTAGTGTATATAAACACATTTTTTCACAGATAGAAAATCACTTGTGTGTGTGTACATAGTAGTTGGCTACTTGAAAAAGTTTGCTTAGACAAACGAAAATTTGTTGTTTTTAATAAAACATTGACTGCCATTAAGTGTGTGTAATGTTTATTTATTTATTTGCTGTATATATAATTTAATTCATTTAAAAATTAAAAATAACAAGGGCGTCGCCGAGCGGCAGACATGTCCGTCACCAGCAATGCCACGCACTTGCGACACCCCGTAGAGTGTCACATCCTGACACAAAATTGGAAGGGATTCTGTCTTCTAGTTCACGAGATACAGCTTGAAGAAGAAACATATAGCGCAAAGAAGGAAATTTCGGTTTTCAAGGTCACACTTCAAGGTCAAGGTCAGCATGGTGATAATTTATGCTCGGATGTTTTCTTCTCTAGGGCATACAGTACCACACACAATCTGAAGTGCTTCTGTCAAGTACCAATGTGGAAAATATGGCTTAAAACCCAATGTGTAGACCCCTACCACTTTCAAGGCCTACGGATCGCCCGGACCGTGACCTTGACCTTGATCGGTATGCCACCATCAGAACGGGCATAAGCCAAAGTACCTTCATGCCAAATTTGAAGACTCGAACACTAACGGTGTGGGAGTTATGGCCCCTGAAAGATTATCGGTTTTCAAGGTCGTACGCCAAGGTCAAGGTCAAGACGGCAATATGGTTTGCGCGGATGCCTTCCTCTCATGGTGACACACCAGCACACACAATTTGACGTGATTCTGTCAACCCGTTCGAAAGATATCCTTGGGACAGACAGAAGGAGAAAAAAATGACCCTCCGATTTTCAGGCTCCAGCGATCTTTTTCACCTTGACCTTTACCTTGATCGGTATGCCATCATCAGAACGGGCATAAGCCAAACCACCTTCATACCAAGTTTCAACATCCTATGTTGATCGGTGCCCGAGATATGGCTAAAAATAGATTTTCGGTTTTCAAGGTCGTACGTCAAGGTCAAGGTCTCGACGGCAAAATGGTTTGCGCCGATCTCTTCCTATTAAGGAGGCACACCTTCACACAAAATTTGACGCGATTCGGTCAAGCGGTTCGGGAGATATCCTTGGGACAGACAGAAAAGAAAAAAAAAAGAAAAAAAAAATACAAACCAGCCCATCGCAATAGTCCGTCTTGGTGACGGACTAAAAAGAATCCTGACACAAAATTGGAAGGGATTCTGTCTTCTAGTTCACGAGATACAGCTTGAAGAAGAAACATATAGCGCAAAGAAGGAAATTTCGGTTTTCAAGGTCACACTTCAAGGTCAAGGTCAGCATGGTGATAATTTATGCTCGGATGTTTTCTTCTCTAGGATATACAGTACCACACACAATCTGAAGCGCTTCTGTCAAGTACCAATGTGGAAAATATGGCTTAAAACCCAATGTGTAGACCCCTACCACTTTTAAGGCCTACTGATCGCCCGGACCGTGACCTTGACCTTGATCGGTATGCCACCATCAGAACGGGCATAAGCCAAAGTACCTTCATGCCAAATGTGAAGATTCGAACACTAACGGTGTGGGAGTTATGGCCCCTGAAAGATTATCGGTTTTCAAGGTCGTACGCCAAGGTCAAGGTCAAGACGGCAATATGGTTTGCGCGGATGCCTTCCTCTCATGGTGACACACCAGCACACACAATTTGACGTGATTCTGTCAACCCGTTCGAAAGATATCCTTGGGACAGACAGAAGGAGAAAAAAATGACCCTCCGATTTTCAGGCTCCAGCGATCTTTTTCACCTTGACCTTTACCTTGATCCGTATGCCATCATCAGAACGGGCATAAGCCAAACCACCTTCATACCAAGTTTCAACATCCTATGTTGATCGGTGCCCGATATATGGCTAAAAATAGATGTTCGGTTTTGAAGGTCGTACGTCAAGGTCAAGGTCACGACGGCAAAATGGTTTGCGCCTATCTCTTCCTATTAAGGAGGCACACCTTCACACAAAATTTGACGCGATTCGGTCAAGCGGTTCGGGAGATATCCTTGGGACAGACAGAAAAAACAACACAAAAAAACAACAACAAAAAAAAATACAAACCAGCCCATCGCAATAGTCCGATCACCTTTGGTGCGGACTAATAACGGATATATACCGATACTTTACCTCTTTCAGATGATAATCAAACACGCAACTAAGAAGCGAGACGGCCATGCATGCAGATCTAAAATAATACTAACCACTTCACCGTAGCAAGAAAATCCCACTCATCCACAAATAATATAGTTCTCCAAGTTAGAAAGTCGTGACCTATTTTGATCTTGCACATTGATACTTTATGAAAGGAAACTGATTATTAATCGAAACATGAACCTACTGGAATTTGCTGTATAAAAAAATAGCCTTTACAATGACATATTCGTTTTACACTGCAATCACAGGCCATAGTTATTGTCATTTCGCCAATGACGAACTTTCAATGATGACGTAATTTCAGTGATTGCGTAAGTCCACTAAGATGACGTTTTTTGGTGTCCTGCTCAGAAGGCGCTATTTGCAGTGACACTAACTTGAGTATGTGGTTGTCAGCCGCTAATTTTATCATTTGCAATTTCACTAAAACTTACTCTTCACAATATTTTTTTCAATGTAAAATGTTCATCATAAACAACCTTTTGCATTTATCAGGTTAAGGCATAGGGTTAGGAGTATGTTTGGGCTTTTTGTTTTACTAATCATCACTTGATGCAAATAAAGAAAATATGGTTTGAGTACTGCAGATAGTCGCATGCAAGTGTGCAAGCCGTGAGATATATAACTGTGACGTCAAGTTTCTAATAGCAACGGTGTATTCTTACACCTTTTCTCACGTGCGTTTACACTGAGCCTTGTATGGGTTAATATATGCAAATGATATCTCTGGATATTGTTTTATATCTCACGGCTGGCAGGCCTCTTTGCACTACTTGTACATCGGTATATAATATATTATACCCCCAGCCCCTCCACTCTCTCTCCACCCCCTTCCCCTCCCTCACCACGCGCTGTCTCCCCCCTAAAAAAACAACAACAACAAAACACACCCTCCACTCTCTCTCGCGCCTTCTCACTCACACACACACACACACGCACGCACGCACGCACTCACCTACACACACGCAATCACACACACACCGTTTGGAATAAGACATATCAGCAGGTTGAGGGTTGATACACGTCAGATTAATCATGGTTAAAATAGGTATGGAATAAGAAGGTCTTCATGCCTGATTTAAAAGCGTTAAACGTCACCAAGAGAGCTGCCAAATTCGAGGCTCACCGACTTGAGACAGCCCAGGCACGACGACAGGCGAACAAAAATCGCACAAATGACAGCAATTCTCCAACCACAACAGATCCCCTCAACGTCCTCAGCTGTCCTCACTGTCACAGAACTTTCAAGGCTCGCATCGGACTCATTAGCCACCTGCGTACCCGTCCCACTTCCTGAACCCTAACGTATTGTTGATGGATGGTCTTCATCACACGGGACGGACGGACATCACATCGATGGCTTGGAGTCAAAACAGACTAACTCGAAAAGGCCTGTTTCGAAAAAACCGCTTCTAAAGTTTTGAACAATTCCTGTAAATAATCTAAGCTTTCAAATTACATGAATTTTGGAGTGGTGGTGTATTGGGGTCTCAAATATGTTATTGCAAATTCGGGAGTTATTTAGAATGCAAACAATGGAGTATTTGACATTTTTGTTAGATAGTCCGTTTTGACACGAAATTGGTCACATTTGGTGGCCTCAACATTTTGGGTCAAACTGGACCAACTAAATCTTGGGCCCTTTTGACTCAAATTGTTTTGCTATCGCAAGGTCTATGTTTTTGGGTAAAATCGGGATAACTTTCAGATAAATGGGTTTGATTCAAAAACTTTTTATGAGTATATAGAAATAAAATACGGTCAAAAGAGATCATGATGTGAAGTTAGATCACTAATATTTCCCTTACTGTTTTCAATCTGATTCACGCAGTCAGTAAGAAACAAGGCACACATCTGAACTCTCACTGTGTAAGCTGTGGTTGTTTGGTCACATTCATACATTTAATATTGTGCTGAAATGCAGTGCCTGCATGTGTGGGTGTACAAGCCATTGTGTGCGTGTGTCTGTCGGGGGGGGGGGGGGGGGGGGGGGGGGGGGTACATGTTTTTATATGAGTTTGTGTAGACAGGTTGTAATCATTTTGTGCATGTGTGTGTGTGTGTGTGTGAACACGCATACTGTCTGAATGTTTTAATAGAACTCCCAGTTATAAGGAATTCTTTTTGTTACAATGCCTCTCTATAATTGTATTTCCAAATTGATTTAGATGGGGTTGGTGTAAGTTATTTCCATAATCCAAATTTTGATTTTAGATGGGGGGGGGGGGGCGGTCAGTATTTTCTCTTGGGTTTAAACATGATATGGGATTGTATCTTGTTTGTTTTCTTTATATGACAAGAATATAATAAACGTTATTCCTGCAAAGTTTCAGGAAACTGTTGTTAATTTTAA
Source organism: Phymorhynchus buccinoides (assembly GCA_017654935.2). Classification (NCBI taxonomy): domain Eukaryota; kingdom Metazoa; phylum Mollusca; class Gastropoda; order Neogastropoda; family Raphitomidae; genus Phymorhynchus; species Phymorhynchus buccinoides. Next base: position 48,054 of record JAGGCT020001432.1, read on the forward strand.
GGGACTTATGATGATTTTAGTCTGATCGTAGTCAAAATATTGATTTTAGAGGGGAGTGTGTTAGGTGGCATGGGATTGTACCTTTTTTATTTGTGTTATATAACAAGAACATACTATAATATTATTCCTGCAAAGTTTAATGCAATTATCGGTACTTTTAAGGGACTTATGATGCTTTTATTCTGATCGTAGTCACAATATTGGTTTTAGAGGGGGGTGGGATATGCATGTCCTTTTGTTTTCAAAAATGGCAAGGGATTGTATCTTGTTTATTTGTTGCATATAACAAGAACATAACAAACATTATTCCTGTAAAGTTTCAAACAATTGTCGATACTTTTAAGGGACTTGTGATTATTTTAGTCTCTGCTCGTAGTCAAAATATTGATTTTAGAGGGGGGTAGGATAGGTGTTTCCTCTTGTGTTAAAATATGGCAAGGGATTGTATCTTGTTTATTTGCTTTATATAACAAGAACATAACATACATTATTCCTGCAAATTTTCAGGCAATTGTCGTTACTTTTAAGGGACTTATGATGATTTTAGTCTCTGATCGTAGTCAAAATATTGTTTTTAGAGGGGGGTAGGGTAGGTCTTTCCTCTTGTGTTACAAAATGGCATGGGATTGTACCTTTTTTATTTGTGCTATATGACAAGAACATACTAAATATTATTCCTGCAAAATTTCAGGCAATTGTCGGTACGTTTAAGGGACTTATGATGATTTTAGTCTCTGCTCGTAGTCAAAATATTGATTTTAGAGGGGGGTAGGGTAGGTGTTTCCTCTTGTGTTAAAATATGGCAAGGGATTGTATCTTGTATATTTGCTTTATATGACAAGAACACAACACACATTATTCCTGCAAAGTGTCAGGCAATTGTTGATACTTTTAAGAGACTTATGATGATTTTAGTCTCTGCACGTAGTCAAAATATCGATTTTAGAGGTGGGTATGGTAGGTGTTTCCTCTTGTGTTCAAAAATGACAAGGGATTGTATCTTGTTTATTTGATTTATATGACAAGAACATAACAAACGTTATGCCTGCAAAGTTTCATTACTTTTAAGGGACTTATGATGATTTTAAAAAAATCTCGGATTGTAGTCAAAATACTGATTTTAGAGGGGAGTGGGGTAAGGATCTCCTCTTGTTTTGAAACATGGCATGGGATTGTACCGTGTTTATTTCTTTATATATGACTAGAACATAATAAATATAATTCCTGCAAATTTTCAAGCAATTGTCGTTACCGTAATGTCGTTACATTATTCACACAATTCTCTCTCTCTCTCTCTCTCTCTCTCTCTCTCTCTCTCTCTCTCTCTCTCTATCTATCTATCTCCCCACCCCCCACGCCTACTTCTGTCTACCCCGCCCTCCACCCCCTCCCTCCACCCCCTCCCCTTTCCTACCACTAAAAAATAATTTAATGGGTAGTCTATGCAACGATCGAAAGAAACTCGTTAATTGTTCATAAAAACCGAAAGCAAAAGCCATAATTCTGGCTTTAGACCATCTTTATCGTTTAAAAACTAGGGACTTTCCTGCTTTTTCAGTACCTAATCCTCAGAATAGCAATAACTTAAAATATAAATTACAATGATTAGGAACTAACTATAATTCGCGCATCACTTTATTATTTTATTTTTAAATGACTAAGACAAACTCTTATAAGAACATCACTATCTCGGATCGTTCATAAAAATATATATAACATTTTATGTATCTGTCTATCTATCTGCCTATTCATTTATTTTAAAGAATATTTCAGTTTTTCTACTACAACTCGCACAACTCACCTCCCCCCCCCCCCCCTCTCTCTCTCTCTCTCTCTCTCTTCGTCGACTGACATGGCTTGGCCTATATCTTTGATCATGCCTTCAGTAACAAGTACCGATACGGATAGCGGAGATGTGTGACATTTCTAGCTCATCGTAAAATTGTCAACTCGTGTCAAGCGGCCTACTTTAAAGACACCCCGGGGAGGCTCAGAAACTCATTGTAGGCCAACTGTCCCGCAATTTGCATACACATTCTTTCTTTTCTTTTGTTGCCAGCCTGTCAACCGATCCCTCCCTCTGTGTGTGTGTGTGTGTGTGTGTGTGTACGTGCGTGTGTGTGTGTGTGTGTGTGTGTGTGTGTGTGTGTGTGTGCATATTCGCGTGCGTGCTTGCTTGCGTGCGCATGCACGTATTAGTGCGTGCGTGCATGCGTATATGTGTGTGTGCGACTAGTTCCTACCTGCACAAGCACACACACGCGCACGCACGCACGCACAAATACGCGCATGCGCACGCAAGCAATCACGCACGCGAATATGCGGCACACACGCACGCAATCAAACACTCATGCACATAAACACGCATGCTTGCAAAGACATAGCACACACAAACACTCGCGTGTCCAACAGAAAAAAGCTAAATAACGATATATTTTTATTTCTTAAAACAAACAAAAACCATCCCGTTAGCCTTTTACTGTTCCCAAGACACCAGTTAATGCGCGTGATATAAAGTTACAACAGTCAAAAACAAAAATCATACCGTCCGTTCTTTTATTCCTACCCAGTTACGGCGTGTCACGTTCACTTCAAAGATATGACAGGTCGGACAATCGCGGAAGGCCTACTGACTTCAATGAACATTCTTACGTCCTTTGTCTTCAGCTCCACGAATCCCATCACCTACCCTGCCAGTATGCGTGCGTGCGCGCGCGCAAGCGCGTGTGTGTATGAGTGTGCGCGCGTGTATGTGAGTGTGTGCATCTGAGCGTGTGTGTGTGTCTGTGTATGAGTGATAGAGGTTATGAGACTAACATTGTGACTAATCAAGATTTCACACACACGTACACGCGCGCACACCGAAGCGCATGCACACATGCAATAAACGCACGTGCACACGTACGCATGCGGACACACAAACATGAATTGTCCGGTTTTGACTCCAAAATCAACACAGGTTTGTTACAAGAAACAACCAGGTTATCTGTAAAATGTCCGAATTTGACTCAAAATAAAAGTACCGATATTAACAATAATTTTTGTATCAAAAAGGATTATTTATATTTTGTCTGTTTTTTACTGAAAATGTTGCCCACTTTTCGAGTCAAATATTTGGAGTCAAACTCATTTATTTGTAACATAGCCCGGTTTAACTCAAAATTAGAATGCTAAAATGTCTTGTGATATTTTGAGTCAAACTCATTTATTTGTAACATTTAGCCCAGGTTTGACTCAAAATTAGAATGCTAAAATGTCTTGTGATTTTGGAGTCAAAAGCAGACCGTCTGAAGTTAATCTTGTTTGACTCCAAAAAAATGTTGATTTATTTTTTAGTCAAAAGAGAACGTTTATATCTTTTTTTATTTATTAAGATATCAAAACGAAAATTTGGGACAACAAAGAGTATTATTTTCCGCATTTGTTTCTGTAATAATCAAAAAATGGACTATCTGAAGTTAATCCAGTTTGACTCTAAGCCATCGACATATAAGTAAGCCTTAAACATTTAATCCCAAGCAAAAAGGACAGTAACGACAGGTTTCATTTGTACCGATCAGTTCATTGTTATTCATCTTTCCTCTGTTGGTGGCTTAATTGTGCTAGGTTGTAAATGTCGGTTACATTCTGTTGTATTTGGGGTTGCTTCCTGCGTTTGACTCATGTGTTCCCATGGGGTGTTTGGTTGTTGTTTTATACTGTCACCATTTATTTTAGAAACTACTGGAAGCTGTGCATTAAGTTAAAACCCTGAATTATGTGTAAGGTTTCTATTGTCATTAGCTGTAGCCAGGCCAAGCCTACATATTGACTTTATATTATTCATCAGATTTGGTTGTAAAGGTCGTCGTTTTTGTTGTTGTTATTTTAATGCTGTCCCCAAAAGACAATGATCTTGGATCGTGGAACACGAGTATGAGTACCGTCCAATTTGCAGATGACATAACCACTCAAACCCCCACCACCCTCTTTGAACCGTCTTCCCAGGAAGACCAGCGATGTGCTGAGGATGAATCTGATGTCGTGCCCGACAGAGACGAGGTGAGTGTCTTCAGTGCAGAGATGCTACATCGTCATCACTATTTACACTGTGCTAAGCATGAGGCGTGCAAGACAGATAGCCCAATGCAGTCGCTCTGTGCCATGACAATGTGCAGTAAATACACTATGTTCTGAACGCAAACATTACAGAAGCTGGGTCATTATGAAGGGGGTATTGGTGGGGCAGGGCTTGCAGTTGTCGCAAGCAAAAAAACACTAAATTTTAATTTTCATAATGCCAAACAATATTGCCCTTGTACACTACGTAGCCTATCTGAGCCCTCCATCTTGTTTTTTCAACAATCGATAGTGTTTAATAGCAAAGAGCACATAGCATAGATCGGCAGCATTACAGATTTTTTTAAAAGGAGAATGCATGCATGCTCAACATTACTTAGTAATGCCCGTAGCTCATGCTCTTTCAGCTGTGTTGTAAGTTTGGTTCTTTTCTATGTATTTCCCTTTTACATTACAACTTGCTAGACTACCCCACTCCGTTTGAAACATCTACTCAGTGGCTCTGCATCAGCAAGTAAGCGATTTTCACATGCTGAACTTTGCAATATTTTGTTTAAATTACTAATGACTGTGTTTATGGCAGGATGGTCCTTTCAGCTGGGACAAACAGACTCAGGGTCTGATCCTGGGGGCATTGTACATCGGCTACTTCCTGGCACACATCCCTGCCAGTCTGATCGTGCGCCGTTACGGTGTGAGGAAGCCGTTATTCACGGCTTTCATGGTGATGTCATTCAGTCACATGCTGTGTCATCCTGCTGCACTGCTGTCTCCGTGGGCCGTCTGTGCACTGAGGATAATCGTCGGCATTTGTACTGTAAGTGTTTTGTAAACTGTGTGTTGTATCTTAAATATTCTAGGATTTGTTTTGCCAGAATTACATGCTAATCATTTGAGGAATTGCGTTAGCTTATAGTCTATGTTCGTCGTAGTTTGTTGCCTTGCTTCGTGGGTTGAATAAGTCACTGGAATAGCAACCAATGGATTAGTGTTGATCCTATGAAGAAAAAAGCGTGTCTCTGTACAATGGTTTTGTGAATTGTGTAGCTTCATAGAACCAATTAAAGTAACCATGATAACTATGCAAATGTTTTGCCTGAAGGAACCATTTAAACTAAATCGTAGTAAGTATAGTTCTTAATATTTCACAACTGACAAATAGCACTCTGAATACATGGCTGCACGTATTTGTATAATGTACTAAAAAATAGTTAAAATCCATTTTCTCTTAATTAAAGGAAAATGTCTTTTTAACATTGGCCTATATATATTACACAAAGTCATGCAAGAGTGTGTTCAGAACTAAATTTGTTAATTGAGAAAAGCTTCGTATAATATACTTACCTTGGTCTTGTACGAAAGCAATAATGCTTTAAATCCAATTTACTTAGTTAAGCTGTGTATGCACACTGTCCCATGTTTTGGACGCTAGGTATTAGGGATAATAATCTGTCAAATAATCTTCTACAGCAACAATTTTGTACCAGACATGTCAAATGCAGTTGGGTCTATCAAACGATGGTGACCTAGAAGATCTTTTTTTTCAATGCACATTTCCATGGGCGGTCGCCATTGCAATGTTCTGGATGGGTTGGTGAACAGAAGTGATTGGCCCACAGTTCATACACAGTTCATATTGTTATGCCAGACAATGAAAAAAAAATGGAGATAATGATATTATCTAAAAATAGTTTTTTATAAATTTTTCAGGAAATGCTCCTACTTGCATCTGTAGCTTTGCAAAATACCGTCCCCAAAATGGGACACCGGGAACGAGAGGGGTGGGTTTTTAATGCATACAAAGAGGAAACTTCCTTGTCTTATCCTCCAGAACATACAATATTTGTTCTATGCTAGAAGGTGAAACTATCATCCCAAAAAGGAAACATTCTTTCAAAGGCTGTCGACTTAGTAATTTGAGGATGGTATATGCGATGGTATAAGGTATCGTCATTTTGGCTGCTTACGCAATGTTGTGAGCGACAGGTAGGCAGTGCAACAGAAAGGTAGCAAAATGCCAATTGTTTTAAAAACATTAGTGGTGCACCCACTTCACATTGCAAACGGGAAAATAAAATCATTGATCAAGGATGGTCAAAATTAGATCCCTTCTTGGTTCATAATACAAAGTAATCCATGGATCACAGCTTGGACAAGCACTGGGTTGCCATACAGCTTGATACACTCAAAAAGTGGTAGTTCCTATCTTTCTATTTTGTTTATATGATTGTTTCCAATAAACATGAATTCTGTGTAAAGCATTTCGGACAGCACTGAACAACCCATTGATGACGTTTTATTGTAATCGTTCGCAGACCAGCTGCTAGAGTTTACTGTGCACTGGTTTCACACGAGGCAGATGACTACCTTGGCCTATGTGACTGTGAATAGTATTTAGCAGAAGTGATCAGTTTGATGGGGTGAATGAACCAGCAGAAAAATGGTCAGATCAACTAAAACACTTTTCAAAAGTCCTGGCTTTGACGCCGAAAATGCAAAATTCGGATTTACGAATTATGCTTTTCACAGTATTTTAGCAGAGGGCATTTCAAATATATGTAAACTGTAGTAAACCAAGGCATTTTACTTCTTCTGCAGTGTACATCAAGTAAAGGACTAAATATATGTAAACTGTAGTAAACCAAGGTATTTTACTTCTTCTGCAGTGTACATCAAGTAAAGGACTAAATGCTGCGTTTATGTCTTCAATTTCTCTTTTATTCAATATAAAATGTAAGAATAACTGTTTCTTGTCACATTTAACCCATTTACGCCTAGCGTCCCCATATGGGGACAGTTGCTTAAAAGGCATTTATTTAGGAAGATATCTGTAGTTAAGCAGTAAGTTTGATTTCAACAGTTAAAGGGAAGCAGCTTACACAAATTCATTGGGTCATTACACTTATTTCCCCGGAGTTGTTTTTCTCTTGGCGCCATTTTGGTTGAAAAGTGGGACGTGCTGAGCAAGAAATGTCTACACAAAAAAGGTAAGTTAATAATTTTTACACTATAAACTTTTTTTATAAGTAATACATAAGAAAAAATGAAGTTTTGTGTGTAAACAAGAAATGTCTCTTTCAGATTTTCTTTACTTTTTATAGTTCTGTAGATATTCACTTAGAAAGCAGTGTCCCCATATGGGGACGCTAGGCTCGAATGGTACAGGTTTTTTTATATGCACTCATAGTGCGATGTGTGCTATTTGTTTCCAGAAACTTCAACGTAAACGAAGTTTTGGATATACTGGAAGTCAGGGCACTTTCAGCGTGCAGATATTTTCATAGAGCCCCCTCCTGTTGATGAACTGACAGATGAGGACAGTGGTGATGACGATGTGGGAGGCGTTATTCAAAATGTGAATGGACAGCAACTGGCAGCCAGGGCAACTGCTACTGTCATTCAGGCAGATGGCAGAGAGCATGCTGGTGACGAACGTCGTGTCCAACAAAGTAGGCCTGCACCCGATTCAGACAACAATGGTGGTCCAGGTCAGATCATCAAAAAATCCAGATTCCCCAGCCCTTCATCATCAGACATTACAATAAGACGATGGGTGGCGTGGACTGAATGGATCAGCACGTGAACACATACAGAGTGGCCATCATCAGACATTACAATAAGACGATGGGTGGCGTGGACAGAATGGATCAGAACGTGAACACACACAGAGTGGCCAGCCCTTCATCATCAGACATTACAATAAGACGATGGGTGGCGTGGACAGAATGGATCAGAACGTGAACACATGCAGAGTGGCCAGCCCTTCATCATCAGACATTACAATAAGACGATGGGTGGCGTAGACAGAATGGATCAGAACGTGAACACATACAGAGTGGCCATCATCAGACATTACAATAAGACGATGTGTGGCGTGGACAGAATGGATCAGAACGTGAACACATACAGAGTGGCCAGCCCTTCATCATCAGACATTACAATAAGACGATGTGTGGCGTGGACAGAATGGATCAGAACGTGAACACACACAGAGTGGCCATCAGAAGCAAGAAATGGTGGTGGCCAATATTTGCATTCTGCCTTGATCTGGCTGTCCAGCAAGCATGACTGTTGTACCGCAGATCCAGAGCCTGCCTCACAACCCCTCTGGATCTTCTGGCAGTTCGACGTGCCATTGCAGACAACTACCTGCCACAAGCCCCCCGTGCAGCTGCATCTGTCCAGCGTCCACTTGGCTGATGTCCCCGACTTGACCGCAGAGTGCCTCAAGCCATTCGCCTTGACGGCAAAGATCATCTCATCCAGACCAGTGGCAAACAGCTGCGCTGTGCACTTTGTGGAGGAAAGTCAAGGCAGTAGTGCAAAAAATGCAATGTGCTGTACACCTCAAATGCTTTGAGGCATTTCACACTGTGTAGACAGTGCTCAGAAGAAATAACTGCTGGGTTATCTTTTTCGGTTTATTGTTCAATGTATGTTTCCCCTAAAGTTACAGCTGTAATGATATTTTCTGTTTCAAGGATCACGTTTCTTACAACAGGTATCGTGACTGACCTTGCTTGTGAGATCAAAAGAGACATGACATTCATAATTTGAATAGTTTGGTTTTCCAGATAGTGCATTTCTGCTCATTGCAGATCTTATCCTTTTATTTTGACCTTTGACCTCTTAGCTGCTTAGATTGTTCAACGGTAAGGTGTGCCACTAAGAATGCAACAAGCTTATTTGAAGAGATTCAAACTGTAAAACTTTGAAAAATAAAATTTCAAAATAATGTTTTCACTTGTTTCTTGTATTATTGATCTGACAATAAACATGTACCCATTCAAGCCTAGCGTCCCCATATGGGGACAGTTCTGTTAGTGGCTGTAAATATGAAAATACACAAACAATTACATTCTTATGGTTATGGATGGTCTATGAACATTATTTCCCTCCCAAAAAATAGTATGATAAACAAAAACTTAATTTAGGCATGGGTTAATGACATTATTCCACAAACATTCATAGAATAAGCTATTTTGCTTTGTAAACGTTATTTGAAAAACATATGACCAAAAAATACATTCTCGTGCCCTCTCCCCAAAATGGAACGGTCATGTTTTGTCTTCTAAATCAGAGCATTTTCAGTTTTACTCAATATGACTGTTACATATGTTGATTATGGATAAATCGAGGGGTGAATGCCAGAACTGCCCATCTGTGCTCTTTATTCTGTTGAGATAGACCGTTCTGGCAGGCACCCCTCGTAATGTTATATGAAAATAAAATGTGGGCTTTTGAGATAGACCGTTGTGGCAGGCAGCCCTCGTAATGTTATATGAAAATAACATTGGGGCTTTTGTACATAGGTTAAATTCGAAACGAACAAAAGAATACGTTTGAAAATTAAGACGTTATGATATCGACAATGAAGCTTTATTCATTTTTTTTCTTAATTTAAGAGTTACAAAGACAGTGCTAATTGACTGTTTCCCAAGTACTTCTCCATTTACATTCCAAAGTAGCCAACATGCGTGTTAAAGCCAAAGCAGCCGATCCAAAGAATCGGGTCACGCTAGTCCGACACTTGCCGCTCGCGCTACAAGGATAATGGTAGGGGAAAAGAGTAGCGGACGGCGAGCAGGAAGGCGAAATGAGGCCACGCTGAATATTAATGCTTAACATCCTCCCGATCGTTAGACCCTATGGGACATTAGGCCATGCGGTTGTTGTTGTTGTTGAGTGGAGGTTTTACGTCCTTATGGCGGAAAGCCTTTGTTGTTTTCTAGGATTTTACGTCCTCTCGACCTGGGAAGGCACATATGGGACATTTGTTAGTTGTAAAATAAACAAAAGACAATACATGAACGTAAGAGGACGTATACAAAGACGAAGACAAAACATTGAAATGTGGGGGAGGGATTCTAAAAGCGCAAGTTTTTCATGTATAGTGAGGAATAGCCTGTTAAGAATTATAAAATTAGTTATAGAGATTTTAGATGTTTGTTAAATAACTATAGATGTATAAAATATTATTTTAAAATTCGTTTGGTATCTGGCCCGAGTACAACCCTCCCTATTGTATTAAAAATTCAAGGCTACAATGTTAAAAATATGATCTTTATATTTATTAGTAAAAACCGAATAAGGCCTTATTTATTTTTAAAAGATATATATCTACAGATATCTCTTTATATTTACATCTATTTATAAATTTATATATTTACAAGCGTAAAAATTTGTACATGGAAATCTTTTTGTTAAAACGCCAGGGGAGAAGACTCCCATCCTGGCTATCACTTTATAACGTGGGGGCAAGGTTTAAGAAATATATAAAGGGAGATTATTTTGGATTCTTAGGAGGGATCATAAAATAGGGAAGGGGGGAGGGAAAGAGGGGGTCCCGGAGGGCCTCAACACACCGAGTTGGGGCGGGCCGGCCGAGGGAGGTATACGCGAGTCATCCTCGCGTCAACAACCCACGACGGGCCCGCCCCATCAAGGGGGAGGTCATCTCACGGGTCTTGGGGTAAGGGTTAGGGGAGGGACAAAGACCCGGGGGTCCTCAACCATCGAGGGGAGCCGCCCCCGCCGCCGGAGGATACGCGAGACATCCTCGCGTCAACTACCGACGACGGGGACACCTCCCCGAGAGGGGGACCACCACTCGGGTGTATTTACTTTAAAAGATCCCAACTAAGTTCACTATATACAACACAGACACATGTTTTATATTTTTATTTTTCCACTGGTAGGGCACCATGTACTACCATCTCTCTATTTTATCTATTGTTAAAATGAATATTAAAATGGGTTTAATATATAACCCTTATTTTATTGTGGAGGAAGACAACTTATTATATTAGAAGATAAAATTGTGATTAAAATGGTGTTAAGATTTAAATATCATAATATAAAAGTTTAAAATACTGTAGCTGTGCCGGAGGGCCCCGTGCTTGCGGGCTCGTGCAAGACCAGCTATATTAGTTAATTAGAGGTTAGGGCAAGTGTAAAAGCATTCACTGCCAAAAAGAAGGGGAGGCCTCGTAAACGAATCCTCAATCCGCCGCTACGGCGTGGTGAAACATTTGCTTATTAGATCAGTTAAAAACGTATATCAATGGGCCAATGGCCTATTCGGCAA